>CAUYNN010030681.1:0-17054 GCA_963574175.1 Chiropotes sagulatus
ATGTGCCTTGGGGTTGCTCTTCTTGAGGAATATCTTTGTGGTGTTCTCTGTATTTCCTGGACTTGAATATTGGCCTGCCTTGCTAGGTTGGGGAAGTTTTCCTGGATAATATCCTGAAGAGTATTTTCCAGCTTGGATTCTCTTCGTCACATTCAGGTACACCTACGTAGATTAGGTCTTTTCACATAGTCCCATATTTCCTGGAGACTTCATTCATTCCTTTGTACCCTTTTTTCCTCTAATCTTGCCTTCTCGTTTTATTTCATTGAGTTCATCTTCGACCTCTGATATCCTTTCTTCTGCTTGGTCAATTCGGCTGTTGAAACTTGCGCATGATTTGCAAAGTTCAAGTGTTGTGTTTTTCAACTCCATCAATTCACTTATATTCCTCTCTAATTTGTCCATTCTCGTTAGCATTTCATCAGATCTTTTTTCAAGGTTCTTAGTTTCTTTTCATTGGGTTAGAACATGTTCTTTTAGCTCACAGAAGTTTCTTATTATCCACCTTCTGAAGCCTGATTCTGTCATTTCATCACACTCATTCTGCATCCAGCCTTGTTCCCTTGCTGGTGAGGAGTTGTGATACCTTGTAGGAGGAGAGGTGTTCTGGTTTCAGGTGTTTTCATCCTTTTTGCGCTGGTTTCTTCCCATCATTGTGGATTTATCCATCTGTAATCTTTGTAGTTGCTGACTTTCAGATTGGGTCTCTGTGTAAACGTTGGGTTTGTTGATGATGAAGTTATTTCTGTTTCTTAATTTTCCTTCTGACAGTCTGGCCCCTCTTCTGTAGGACTGCTGAGGTCCACTCCAGGCCCTGCTTGCCTGGGGATCACCTGCAGCAGCCTCCGCACTTTCACTGGGAGCTGCAATCCTGAGCTGCTCCTAATTGGCCATCTTGGATCTCTCTCCCTCTTCTTGGCTGTTTCTTACTGCAAGCACCTCTGATTCCCTCTCTGAGCCTGCACATACACCAGAAAAGTCAAGGAGCTAACACCCCTAGCCACAGATAGATGAGGGTGTATTCTAGCCAGAGACAGCAGCATGAACAGAGACAGGGATGCATTTGTGAATGTGAGACTAGCAGACGTTTCTCTATGTCTGGAGAGTTCTGTATATCTAAGGAGAAGAGAGGGCAGGTGATGACAAAAAAGAGGGGAGCAGAGACTACATCTTGAAGGGCCAGGCATGCTCTGTGAAGTTTAAATTTTATCCTGGAGTCAGTGGTCAGCTCTACAAGATTTCAAGCAGGAAAGTTCCAAGATAAGATTCATATTAAGAAAAATTATACTGAAGCCTCTGTGGAAGGTAGACTAGAATAAAATATTGTATTAAATCAAATAGCGGGTATGAGAACACAAGATGACTGAAAGCACAAGTAACATATTCTGAGTTCTGGGGTAAATTCCCCTTGAAGTCTTTTTTTACATAATGTAATGCCCTCCCCTGTTCCTCCTCCAACCCAGGCTGGGACCCCTGATGGCAGTAGGCAGCAGTGGATTTATTCCACCATTTACTCAGTACCTGCTATGTTCCAGGCACTAACTAGGATTGTGTTGGGGATAAATAATACCAGTACCTTCCCTGGCAGAACTCACTATTCAACTTCCAGAACTCCCTGCCCCTGGAACCACCCACATGTCCTACCATAGGCCTAATTACAAGAGTTTATAACTAGGCATTCCAAGGCTCTGATTACACTGTACCCACTGATGGGAACTCTGGTGTGAGACCAAGAGGGATTGGAAGATGGGGCCAGTACCAGATGTGGAGACAGTATTCTTGACTCTGACAAGCGAGAAGAAATGAAGTAAAGAAAAACAGAGGAAATAGTATGGCTGATTGTAGGCATATTGCACACCCACAAGCACTCAACATACCTTGTGTCATCTGGTTCACACAGCCACCCTGACAATGATACTATTATCCCTGGTATAAAGCACACATCAGAGAAGTAGCAGAGCTGAGAACCCAGAATAGTCCACCACGAAAGGGCATGCTGGTAACCACTACAGCTAAGGAGAGATTCAAACAGACCACTGGACCTGGATGGGGAAGAACCAGATGTGAATGTATGAAGGAAGATTGGCTGATTGGAAAAGATGAGACAGGAAGGGTCTTGGAGCAATCATCTCCAGGGAGGAAACATGAGGTGATGTATTGCCATAGACTATCTTTTACATGAAACTGACAATATATTAAAGTATGCATTACTCAACTGTAATCCTGCAAAATACCAAAATTCCTAAGACAACACACAACACTGGTGCCTATTATTTCTTACTAAAATCATTATTATTCCTTTAATTTTAATGTACCTTCTAGATTATTAATCCTATATTCCCTAATGAATTGTTGAAAAGTAGACTATACAAATAATTTTGCATGGTCTTATATTAACAACAGGGGAGGTTTTCATCATTAAAAATAAAATTTTTATAGCGCTGATGTTTCTCTTTTTCTTCTAAAATAAAACATAATGCCACTGAATCTAAATGGGATATATTTTAAAATTCACTGACAGTTATACCAACAGTATGAATAATAACTAAATGATGCATTGCCTGAATGAAACAAGAGCATTTGCTAACTTTAATAATATAAAAAATAAGTTTTTCTATGGATGATGATAATTCTCTAAATATAACGTTTTTGCATTGTAATTTTCTGCATAATAGCTACTTTATAGCTAACATTAATTCTCTAAATATGACTCAACACACAATAGCTTTGCATTTCAATATTCTTGGTAATGGTTGGTTTATGTCAAAGAGAATAAAGGTTATTATTTGATGTAATCACTACATTATATTTTTACATACTATTTTTGATTAAATGTTCCCTTCTAGCATCAGAACTGACCTTTTACAGAAAGGTCTGATGTAGACACACCAGAACAGAAATTGGTCTCATAAGCCAAAAGGGATATTAAATAACAGAGCTTGTCAGGAATGTACTATTGCATCCAGGTCTAGCATTTTGCTGCTTTTGTATGTTGCTAACTTCCTACAGATATAGTTAATATTCAAATGTGAACTCATCAAGGCCATTAACAGTAAACACAAGTCAGTGAGACGGATGAAAACTGAGACATATGTCAATAAGCATCTTGACACACGACTCATAAATTTTAAAAGTAAAACTCAACAAGAGAGAGCTTCAAACTTCATCTTTGGCTATACCCTCTGAATCCCCCTCCTACCCTGACACTAAAATGTTTTTGCTTTTAAAAAATCTCAAAATGGAGAATAGATATGTGCTTTATGTTGTCTCTGTGCACTTTTCTCCTCCATCAATCTTTACAGATCTTCATTTCCGGTGTGTTTCCTCCAGCTTTAGAATGTTTACAGGGCCCATTCCGTTTTTCTTGCTCTTGGGAGGCAGAGAGACTGGCTCATTTTAGAAGGGATAAGAAGACTTGTACAAAATACAGAAAATGATAATATTACAACATTTCTAAAGGAAAAAAAATCTGAAAAAAACCACACTTAGATCCCATATTGCAAAGATTTTTAGCTAAAAAGAAAGAATGGCAAAGAATCTTTGTCTAGAGCAAAGGACTGTCTTGATAAAAGATTCTTTTTTTTTTTTTAACTTTCCCAAGGTGACGCTGATTAAGATGGTATTGGAGAGAAAGAAACTACGAATTTTTTAGTAAATATAGACTGAGAATAATTGATGACACCATCTGTGTGGGTTTTCCTTACCACTGACTCATCATGTAAGCAGTGAATTTTGGCCATGCTTATCTTTCCATCTTTATCATAAGAATTAAGCCCTATACTGACCATCTAGATAATAGTGATGTTTTGATTCTTCAAATGAGCTCAGTCATCTTTGAGCCCTCAAATGACTAAAGTCAGAAGGTCAATCAAATCTTGGTTTAAATTGCAAATAAAGTATCCTTTCCTCCAAACCCATCCATGTCCACCTTATATTTTACAGTGCTTTCTATAGCCTGGTAACTAATGACTGATATTCCTAAAGAAGAGACATGTCAGGATCAATTTACAGGTTACTAAGCATTTTTGAGCTACTGATAGGTTCAGCGCTCTGAAGGGTGATATGGAATCTCACTACTTGAAGTGGGTGCATGGACCAAAGGTATCAACATTCCCAAGGAGTTTGTTAGAAATGTGATTTTCAGGCCCCTTCCCAGACCTACAGGATTAGAATCTGCATTTTAACAAGATCCTTAGGGATTCCAATGCACATTAAAGCCTGAGAAGCTCCAATACAAAGGACTGAGGAAAAATATTGCCCACACAGGCACCAGTGTGATGGGACCTTTCTGGAGGAAATCCAGGGACTCAGAGAAAGACCCCAAAACACACCCATTTGCAGGCAAATACCTCACATCCCTTAAATAGGGGTCATGGCATTTCATTCACTCCACAATCACAAGCTTTAAGAAAAGAGGCTCCTGGAAGAGGAAGGGCACTGAAAGTTCACATATCAACCTGCTTGCTCTGACTCCACAGCTTGGGTTTTTCCCACCACCTCAGCTTGGCTCCCCACTGAAGGCAAGAATGACCTATGCTGGGCAAATGGGAAAAACTGTGGTGCCTGAGCCAGGAGTGGCTGTATTATCTACCTACCCACTCACACCCCAACCCCTATTTAATCAAAAACCCCAAAGAGGCAAGCTACTATGGGAGAAACATAATCCTATTTCCTGGAGTCAGGGTTTCTACAGCCAGATCTTGAATGTATGTGCCAAGATATACACATGTCTCCACAGGACTGGTTTCAAATCCCAGCTGCATCATTTAGAATGCTTCATTCTCAGAAAGTTAAAAAAAAAGAATATTTTATCAAGACAGTCACCTGCTCTGGACAAAGATTCATTACCATTCTTTTCAGCTAAAAGTCTTTGCAATATGAGGTCTAAGTAAATTATTCAGATTTTTTTCTCTTCAGAACCATTTGTACAAATAACTTAATTGCTCATTTTCCATATCTATAGACCCAGACATAATCACGGTTCCCACATCATGATGTACATAATTGTGAGGTATTTGCTTGCAAATGGGCATATTTTGGGGTCTTTCCTACCTCATAGAGCACATAATTATGAGAGTTAAGTAGCTTAATACACAAAAAGCATTTCTGGCAATGTCTGGAAGATAGTAAGAGCTCAGTAAGTAACTGCAACTATTACTGTCATCACTGTCATTGCTATTATCATTATTATTACTATTACTACCAGAGTTCTTCTGGATTAGCATTAAATCAGCACTCTCTGGGTAGGGTTGTTCAACCAGCTCCAGACACACACCAACCCCCACTGTTTTTCATCCTATTTTTAATTCTCCATCTTAGCAGGAAATGGATTTTTGTAAAAACACTGTGACAAACCCATCTAAAATCTAGTTGTGGAGTCTCGATGCCAGAACATGCCCCTAATCTGCCAGGGCACTAACTCTATTCACGTGAAATGGGACTCACCCAGCATGATTTAGTGGCTCCAAGCTGTTTGCTGGCCAACCACTCTTCCCTTTCTAAGTACCCATAAGCCACTCAATTTAATAATTCATTTTAGAATTTTGAGTGAATTCCATTTCCAGTTTGAGGTTAGAATTTTTGGGAAATTGGGACACTTTCCCTTTCCCATCTTTGAGCTCTTCTCTTCCCCACGGTCCCTCAGAATTACCAGCAGTGGCTCAGCAATTTCAACTGCATTTGTCTAAATTCCCTCATATTGTCATTTTTTCTGTGTCAGAAGATGAAAATCCATTTATAGCTGCTTGTGGCTCTCTTATGATCACTTCACTTGTCTCTGGCTTCACTCAGCCAAGCATGTTCTGACCTTTCTGCATTCTCTCTCCTGCCCACTGACGTGACACCATCAGACCCAAGCAGTCAGGCTAATCCCATCCATATTTGTGGGGAGCAGAGGATAAATCGAAAAACCTACCCCAAAATGAGTTAGCCTTTTTGGTCAAAGCACAATTTGTTTGGGGTTATAGTAGTTCTGATAATAGTTTTACAAGTTTGTATTTGTTCTTTTATAGGAAAGAAGGTTGAGTGGGACTTTGGGCCTAACGTTGAGGACAGAGAAGGAGTGAGTAACTCCACATTCTAAAGACAGCCACAACCTATTAGGACCAGGCACTTTACAGAATGGGTCCCCTTCCTGTCAGTTATCACACCTTGCAGAGGAGAAAAGGGGAGACATGGTTTCCTCCAATCTCTGTACGTTGAATAGTGGGGAAGGAGTTGCTGGAGTCATGGGGTTAATCAATCCTCATATGGAAGCACAGTGTGATAAGTGGGGTACTTCATCCCCTCCCCATGGAAAAGGGATGAGGGTGTCTTCTCTTCCACATCCTTAGGCAAGGTCAAGTGGTGTCTACAAAAAGTATGGACTGCAAAACTACAATGAGATATCGCTTCACGTGGTCTGGCTTTAATCAAAAAGACAGACAATAACAAGGCTTGGTGAGGATGTGGAAAAACGGAAACCCACATACGCTGCTGGTGGGAATGGCTTTGGAAAAGCGTCTGGCAGTTCATCAAAAAGTTAATCAAAGACTTAACACATGACCCAGCAATTCAACATATGTCCACACAAAAACTTGTTCACAAATGTTCACCACAGCGCTATTCATCATAACCAAAAGTGGAAACAACTCAAATCACCGACTACCTGAGGAACAGATGAACGATATGTGGTCCATCCATATAATGGAGTATTATTCAGCCACAGAAAGGAATGAAGTCCTGATAGATGACACAACATGGATGAACCTTGAAAACATGCTAAGTGACAGAGGCTGGACAAGAATGACCACATAGTATATGATTCCATTTATATGAAATGTTTAGAATAGGCAAATCCATTAAGATACAAAGTAGATTAGTGGTTTCCTAGGGCTGGGTAGAGGGGAAGGTGGGGGATAATGGCTAAGTGGTACAGGGTTTTTTTTTAGGGTGATGAAAATGTTCTAAAATTGATCGTGGTGACATTGCAAAAAAAAATCCATGAATATATTCAAAGGCATTGAGTTGTACACTTTAAATGGGTGAACTGTATTGTACATTAATTATATCTCAATAAAGCTGTTGTGAAAGAAGAGAAAGAGAAGGGAAGAAAGGGGGTGAAAAAAAGCAGCAACATGAACTGGCTCCCCTTCTCCAGCTGGATGCTTGTCAAGGGGCAGAACCTGCAGGCTCACCCTAGTGCAAACATCAGAGTATGATGAGGGAGTGCTGGGCAATGTCGACGCTTATGTGAACAAAGAAACTAGTACCTACTTCCAGCCTGGAAATATAGAACAAGGTAGGGCAAAGTGGATGCTGGAACAGGCCACCCCGAAATGACAGTGAAAAGGGGTGGCAGTGGACATACCGCTCAAAAGGGCTGCCCGCTAGACAAAGGGCTCCCTGCAGCAGCAAGAGGCTTGGAGCAAACCCCAGTGGTAGTAGCTGAGGCAGAGGGAGAAAGAGGCTAAGCCAGAACCCCCCTGTCAGGCACCTAGAGGTGCACTTAGAGGCAGGCCCCCAGGTACTTCTAAGGTAGTACATCTCAACCTTTCTTATGCCTATGGATTACCTGGGGATCTTATGAAAATGCAGGTCTGATTCAATGGGTCTGGGAAGGGGACTCTGCATTTCTAATGAGATCTCAAATGATTCAGATTCTGCTGGTCCAAACCAACCTGGAATATCAGAGCTCTGAATCAGTACTTCTAAAACTCTCGTCTCAGGATCCTTTCATACTCTTAAAAATTATTAAGTATCCTAAAGACTTTTTGTTTATGTGGGTTATAGCTACTGATATTTACTGTATTTGAAAGCAAAACTGATCATTTTTATATTTATTAATTGATTCATTTAAAAGTAACAATAAAGCTCATTACATGTTAACATAACACATTTTGTAAAGAAAACCTTTTTCCTAAAGAAAAATAACTGTGTTTTCCAAAACAAACCAACTAGTGAGTAGCATCATTTTACATTTTTGCAAATCTCTGATTTAACAGAAGACAAGTGGATTATCACATCTGCTTCTATATTCAATCTTTTGCAGCATATTGGCTTTGCTGAAAAATATGAATATCAAACCTCACACAAATATGTAGTTGGAAAAGGGGCATTTTAATAGCCTTTTCAGGTAATTATAAACATTATTTGATACTACACCAAAAACCTAATAACAGATCGTTTCTTAAAGGTTAATGCAATGTGGAATCTGAAACCATAACAGTGAGCTTTTCATACTGTGTTACATTAAAACCCATTGGTCTGTCTTACACTTTGAATGTATCTTTTACATGGTTTTATAACATCATGCATTAGTAATTTGAAAATATTGGTTTACTGAGTTATGCAGATGTTGCAAATGTTGGTACATTTTATTAGACAATGTCAAAAAGTTGTGTTTGTTAATATTACCACTGATCTCACCAGTCATCTCACCAGAAAACTTTTTAAGTACTAGGAAGCTTTCAAGCTCACAGTGATAAAGACAGATCTTCCAAAATTTTAATTTTTGCTTGAAAGCTCAAATTGTATCATTGACAACAAACACTGTCAGTTGTTTTCCTTGAAGAGACAGGCCTCACTTAAATCACTTGCAAGAAAATGGCTCCAAATACCCAGGTCTGAATAGCCAATTTACCAGTCAGGCATTTCTTCCAGTGAAAATGATGTTCCATGAAAATAAGTGGCTGGTTCAGCTCACAACTCAATCATACACATAATCTTTCTCGAGACAACCATTATACTTCAATATGACACATAAGTGCTTTATGCATTACTTCTTTATGCATTTTCTTACACAGAATAGTAAAAAGACATGTACTCAAAGATCAAAATTTAATACAATTAGCAATTTTTACTGTTTAATCAAGGACATTCTTAATTGCAATTGGAGTTTGGTTTGGTTTGTCACTAGGAGTACACGACAATGAACAATACCACAATTACTGGTACAGTTTGGTGCTGCTGTCTTGATTCGTGCTAAGGCACTGGCAGTCTTATCCATCACTGCTTTTACGCCAACATTGTCAATGCCAACACAGTTAAATAGACAAATGACATCTTAGTATCAACATGAAAATAGTTTTCATTTTGATTTCACAGACCAAAGAAAAGGTCTCTGAGAACCACTGCCCTAAGGAATTCACCATGTGCTCCCCCCAAGAAAGCTGGCATTTGGAAGCCTGCCGTCAGAAGGCACAGAGGCCTGGCAGTGTGCACCAAAGAAGACACACCAAGCAACAGAGAGAATGACAACAGTAGCCCATTAAGTAAAGAGACCCTTGTCCCTTTTCTTCTCTCACCTGGCCACAGCCAACATGCTTGACGAGCTAGGTCTTGAAAGGTGGGTTAGGGATATTTTAGCACTAAACCAGGCCACTCCAACCCAGCTCAATTTGGGCTCAGGCAAGGAGAGAAAATGAGATTGAGATCAAAGTTGATATTGAGATTTTAAAATGGGATTGGATGTCTAATAATCAAAAATGACCAGAAAGTTATAGAATTTGCTCAAGATATTATTAAGAAAATGGGAAGGGCAATAAGACAGAGCACAGTTGGAAGCAGGGATTAAAGTCAAATAAAACACTTTCATGTTTCTATCCCCACCGAGTTGAGACTCTTCATTAAAAAATTATTTCTAGTCACCCTTTCATTTACAATATATATATATATCTGAGTTAATTGAAAACCTCCCTATGTGACAAGGCATATTCCTTTTCTTCCTTGTCAACATCGTATCATTCATCTATGCAACAAAGTTTGATTGAATGCCTACCGTGCCAGGCACTCTTCAAAGGGCTTGTGAAATACCAGTGAAAAAAAACAGATCCATTGGTGGAGCTTACGTTCGTAATTGTTTCTTTCTAAAACTTTTTTTTTTTCAATTAACCATGCAACCTCAGCTGCAAGGCATGCTCGGGCATTGTAGCAACATAGCAGGGTTCAGTGCGGCTTAACTAAATATTATGAGTGGCCCATAAGGCTGGTCCCAAGGAACATCCAGCAATCTATATGGCAACGTTCTGGGCCTGTCCAGCTGGCTCCAACAGTCAAGGTTATCTGACAATCTAGTGGGAAAGATCAATAAGAATGGCAGCATCTTGATTTCAGTGGGATCTAGGAGGCATCCAATCCCAGGCAATAGCTGGGTACAAGGAACAGAGTTCCAACTCCTTCCAGTAAGGAGGCTGGTGAAGGCTTAGCAAAGATAGGATCTTAGTCAAATAAGTTGGTGTTCATTTGGGAACTTTAGTTGTGGAAACAAAAATCAACACATAGGGTAGAATAGACACTCCAGATTGGATTCAGGACAAATGGTCATTTGGATATGTGACAGCTGCCTGCTGGGGTGTGCTCCAGGGCCAGTTCAAAACCATTACAGGCAGCTCTGGACCCTGAAAAGACTTGTAATAGAATAAAAACAACCCTACACCAGAAAATACATATAAGAAAGTCCAAAGTAGTTCTCCTTTTTCCCATAATGTCTTCTTCAAAGTTGTCTCTTAATATCCCACTCCTTTAACTGTATGTGTGTGTGTGCGTGTGTGCGTGCATATATGCATGTATACACTCTATAGTGTCTGTGTGTACTGTGATCTCATGCTTAGTCTGTTGTTTTAGGAGTCATCTATACTGGTCTGCCCCCAGCCCAGCAAAGAACGTCAAGGACATACAAAGTGAACCACTGGCATCCATGCGATTAACCCTGAATGGGTCTTCAATCTTATTACCCCCTCTCCTTACTCTCAGCCTGTTCCTTTACCTCTTTGGCTTTATTTTAGGTCAGCATTTCCAGTTTGTGACCCAACCACCCTACTGAGCCAACACTTTGCAGTCTTATTTCATTCCTATACTTGTCTTTCTCCACTGCAGTGCTCCCTTGGAACCATTTCAGGGATGGTTCATTTCAATTCGTCTCTAAGTTCCCTTTGTACATGCTGACTTTCTGGGAGACCTAACTGGGCATGATCCAGCTTTCTACCCCATCTCAGCTTGGACCCTGGAGGAAAGTCATAAGACTTGAGGGAAATGCCAAGGCTTTAGAAAATAGACTAATAAAAAGAATGCTAATAACCTTACATTTAATTATCATAAAAGTATTAGAGCAGAGCTTCCCAAAATGTTCTATGTCATGCCATGTGCATTGAATCATTGTAGGCTGCTTGTAAAAACAAAATGCAGATTATTGGACTCGACCCCAGACCTACTGTCTTAGTTTGAGTTCTCTGAGAAGAAGACAAGGATTCTATTGCAGAAATTTGATTTGGGAGGTAGTCCCAGGAAACATTGATAGGGGAGTGGGGAAACGAGACAGGGAAAAGAAGGTAGCCAATAAAAGGTGCACTCTCAAGCCAGCTACTACTGTGAGCAACTGGAGCTTAGGTCCACTGGGAACTTTGGAAACAATATAGTACATGCATCTCAAAATTATGCCACTGAAGAGGAGGGGGAGTTGAGGCAATTGGACACCAAGTCCTTCAATAATTGGTCAAAGCTGCATTTGGGGATCATTAATTCCCTGACACTTCTGGCCTGTAAAATCACAGCCCTCTGGAAAAAGATGCAGGTGCTGGGAGTTGGGGATCAGGCTGAGGTACACTGAAATAGTAAGGGCTGAAGAAACACCGGGGGCGGTGGGCAACATGATCTGCTATACCAACCAAATCACCATGCCTGAGCATGGGGCTGGAATCTGCATTTTGAACAAACTCTTCACACTACAGCTGGAGAACACAGGGTGTTAAGAATATGTAGTACAATTGGGATTGGATTTCTAATTTCCTAAGCCTTCTGTGAAAGAAGGTACCTTCACCCTATCATCCCTCCCCAACCAAAAAAAAAATCCCTAATTTTAGTAAACCCTCTTTTTCTTATAATGAAAGCATAAAACTTGAGTCTACCACTCACCATTATGATCCCTGGGCTGAATTTTCATTTTGTATCTGAGGAGCTATTTTAGACAAACTCTGTGAACTTAAATAGGGAAAGTGATTCATTGGCATGTAAGGTCCTTTTCATGTTGATGTCGGGATGGAGAAATCAGATGGTGCTAAATGTTCTCTCAGGTCAATACTTGATGACTTCATAGCTTTCACCAGCGTTCTTAATGGTTCGACATTTAGCACTCAAGTCCAGGAGCTTTTTGCCAGCTCTTTGTGAAGGGGGAGGAAGGGGGAGATGCTATTGAAAGGGTTTTTCAAAAGGTTAGTTAATGCACTGGGGCATGGATTTCATTACATGATCGCATAACACTGAGTAGCAGAACATATAGTGGGCAATCTAAAAATAATTACTGCTCAGATGTCAATTAACCAAGGGTTGGCCATGAGCTGGGCTTTGGAAATGTGAGGCGGGGGACTGAGAGTGCAGGTTTCTAGGACCCCACACTTCAATAACACTGAAAGTTGGGAGGAAATACGATCAAATTTCTGCCATTGCCATCCTCACTCCTTCTCCCTTCCTGTTCTCCATAACTGGCACCTACTCCATATCCACAGGAGCTGTAAAGGGCTAATAAAGGGCTAACAAAGGGCTGCCATCATCCTTTTCTACAGGCAGGAGCCATCTTGTATATGTTCAATATCAATGTGGAACCTCATGAATGCTTGCTTATCTGTGCTGAGTGCCACGCCCTTAATACTGCCCTGTTTAAAAAGTACAAGGACTGATAACAGACACCAAGGGAAGGAAGAGAAACTAGCCCAGGGTGTGGAGCTGAAGCTTCTCCTAAGAGAACCAGTAAGAACTGCTCGGGAAAGGAAGGGAAGAATGCTCAGGAGAAGAAGGGAAGAAGCATATGTGGAACTGAATCAGACATCCTGAGCTTCTGCCCTCTGCCAAAGTTCTCACCATGCTGTCTTGTCCTGATCTCTTTTCTTGCTTATCTCTCCTCTCTTCTGCTACCCACACTGAGAGTTCCTCGAAGGCAGGGCTCAGGTACTGTTCATTCTTGAATCTTCTCTGCCTGATATACAGTGAATTCACACTGCATTTTGGTTGAGTGAATAAAGAATTAACTATTTTTTAAAACAGACCTGTAGTGCCAGAAAGTAGGGAAGAGGCCAACACACCCAACACGCACACACACAAATAGTGTATGTCAGAGTGAAATACAAGCCAAACAAAAGAGCTTTCAATAGCCACAGCTGGAACAGTTTGAGCAAAAAATAATAATAAAGTAGTATTAGATTATAATCCAAAGTATAAAATATTCATGATCCATACTGATGTAAGTAAATGAACAAATTAGTACAGGGGGAAAAGAAACAAATCTCCCATGCAGAAGAATTTCAAATAAATTTTGTAGATACTCCACCCTAAACAAAGTAGAGCAAAACTCCCCATTCCTTAAACATGGGCTGCACACAATGACTTCCCTGCAAAGGGTACAGAATGGAAAAGAGGAATAAGAGTAACTTTACAGTGGGCAAACAGTATTTCAGCCAAGTGATGAAGGCAAACATCAAGTCATAAATCATCTTGATGGTATGTACACTTGATACGATATGATGAAAATGACACTTAACCTCTGTGGCCTTCCTTCCAAAAACTCACAAACCCCAGCCCAATCATGAGAAAAACACTAGACAAATTCCAATAGAATGGCCGCCTACCAAATACCTGACTGGTACTCCTCAAACCTGTCAAGGTCATCAGAAGCAAGAAACATCTGAAAAACAATCACAGCTAAGATGAGCCTGAGGAGATGTGACAACTAAACATAATGTGGCGTCCTGGATGGGATCCAGAAACAGAAAAAAAGACTTTAGAGAAACTAAGAAAATTTGAATGAGCTGTATGGGCTTTAGTTAATAACATGTGTTACAATTGGTTTATTAATTGTGATAAATATCCTAATTTTATACTAATATAAAATGTTAGTATAATAATAGGGGAACCTATGTGCTGGATGGGGGGGCAGGAAGTATCTGAGAACTATCTGTACTATCAGCTAAATTTTTCTGTAAATATAAAACCGTTCTAAAAGATAAAGTCTATTTAAAAAGAGAGAGAGAAGGGAAGGAGTGAGGGAAGAAGGAGGAGAAAGGAGATGTATGGGGGTCATGTGCTCTAGGTTATGGCCAGACCTGCTTTGGAAAACCTGTAAGTAAATATAAATGTTTTCACTCCCAGGACCCACCGCGCAAACAAAGATAAAAGGCCATTGCCCCTTGGTGCAGCAGCAAGAACTTCAAGGATCAGATGTGAGCTTTGGGCCTGAGTGAGACGGTATGTTGAGTACCAGGCCACTGCCTTATTTGGCTGTACAAGTTGTTTCTGGATGGTGACATGCTGGAGTTTAAAAGGCAATGGGAGGTGGATGTGGTGACTCACACCTGTAATCACAATTACTTGGGAGGCTGAGGTGGGAGCATCACTTGAAGCCAGGAATTCAAGACTAGCCTGGGCAACATAGGAGACCCTATATCTACAAAAATTTCAAAAGTTAACCAGGTATGGTGACACACGCCTGCAGTCTCATCTTCTCAGGAGACTAAGATGGGAGGATCGCTTGAGTCTAGAAGTTTGAGGTTATAGTGAGCTATATTGTGCCACTGCACTCCAGCCTAAACAACAGAGTGAGACCCTATCTCAAAAAAAAAAAAAGGAAAAATAGGGGCAGGAAAATGCAATGGGCCCATGACTCTGGGCTCCTCTGGCCTAGGGAACATCTCACTGTTTTCAGGCTACCAAGATCACTAAGAAAAGCCAGACAAGTAATGAGGAATAGCTTCTACAACCCTCTGTTCTTTTGTATACATTTGCATGCCTTGTTAGCTGCTTTGGGAGAAAACAGAAGTAAAAGCAACCTAAACTTGAGTTCAAGTCATCAATCTGGCTCATCTTTGCCCTCAAGCCAGAATCTAGCCTAATGTCTGTGTAATCATGGACGAGTTTGGCCATGGGGCTGCCTCATCAGGTGAATACTACTGTCTTCTTCCATTCTGAAAATCTGGCCTGCACAGTGAACTGACATCTACCTAGGGCCTCCTGGGTGCCAGCAGGTTTTATGTGTCAATCCGACTGTACAGCAGGGGTTGTCTTTCCCCACCCAGAGATGAGAATTTGAAGTTCTCTGAGAAGTTGAGATCACACCATTAAGGGCAGAGCTGTCTTTACACTTCCCCATTGTGAGGACAGCAGAGTAGACTGGTAGTGATCACAGGAGACCCCAGACCCCTGGTGATCTCACAAGTTCTCCAATCCACAGCTCTACTTCCTCCTGCTCACCTACCCTTACTCCTGTCCCACAATGAACTAATCTGTTGGAAGGTAAATCCCGGATCTGTTCAAGCCTCATACAGTGATCAGCATAACTATGGCCTAGAGTCAGAGACCACTGGTTTTATTTCAGTTCTGTCACTGACTTGTTACAACAGTCTTTAGTGTTCATGCTGACAGACACTCCAGAGTGGTAACAGCATAGAAAATGCTGACAAATTGGGCACACGTGTTTGTTTACTCATATTGATAATAACTAGTATTCACATCATACTTTGCAGTTTGCAGTGTTCACACAAACCTTGTCTCACTGATTTTCTAAAGAATTCTCTAAGATAGAGAGTTATTATTGTCCCTGTTTTACAGAGGAGGAAGCCAAGCCTTGGAGAAATGAAGCAACTGATAATAAATATGGCAAGAAAGGCAGTAAGGAGGCAGGGAACATAGCAGACGGCTCCTCTTGACACCGTTAGGAAGCAGATGAATAAAACTCTAGATTAATGGTGTCTCCCAGGGTGCCCTTTCTGCTCCCCTGATAATTTCCATTGATTGGACTTATTTTTTTTTAAATCTTGAACTCTCACAAGTCTATAAATTGGGGTCATTGTTAAAAATAAAGACAGAATTGAGAGAGATCCAAGATGGCTGACTACTAGCTGCTCAGGATTGTAGCTCCCAGAGAAAGCGCACAGAACGAGAGGACGCCACACTTACAGAAGAATTTTTGTTGCCCACGGACCAGGAGATTCCCAGCGGAGGAGCCCCACGGGTCGCCGGCGCGACTCTTGTGGCCGGCGTGGCGGTTTTGCCGGCGCCCTGGCGCGGCAGTTCTCGGTGCAGAGTAAACGGGACTGACTCCCCTTTTAGTCGACGTTTGGAGCTTCGGGAAGGCAGAGTCGCCTATTTACCTGATTGAAATAGGGATTCAAGAGGGAAGCCAGACCGGAGATTCCTGGACAGAAAACACCACGAATCTTAATGCCGCTGTTTTGGTCGGCGCAGTGGGTTGCTCAGATTTTGGCGCTGGGAATCAACAAGCTGGACGTCCACTCAGAGACCTAATTTGAAAGTTGGCAATTACAAACAACGGGTGGATAAACTTACAATAATGGGAAGAAACTAGCGTAAAAAGGCTAAGAATACTCAAAATCAGAATGTCTCTCCTTCTACAGGGGATCATAGTTCCTCATCAACTAGGGAACAAGGCCTGATGGAGAATGAGTGCGATCCATTAACAGAATCAGGCTTCAGAAGGTGGATAATAAGAAACTGTTCTGAACTAAAAGAACACGTTCTAGCCCAATGTAAAGAAACTAAGAACCTTGAAAAAAGGTTTGATGAAATACTCACGAGAATAGACAATTTAGAGAGGAATACAGTGAGTTAATGGAACTGAAGAACAGAATACGAGAACTTCGCGAAGTATGCACAGGTTTTAACAGTCGAATTGATCAAGCAGAAGAAAGGATATTAGAGCTCGAAGACCAACTTAATGAAATGAGAAGACAAGATTCGAGAAGAGTGAAAAGGAATGAGCAAAGTCTCCAAGAAATATGGGACTATGTGAAAAGACCTAATTTACGACTGATACAGGTGTACCTGAATGTCATGAAGAGAATGAATCCAAGTTGGAAAATGTTCTTCAGGATATTATCCAGGAAAATTTTTCTAACCTAGTAAGCCAGGACAATACTCCAGGTAATCCAGAGAACACCACAAAGATATTCCTCAAGTAGAGCAACTCCTAGACACATAATCGCTAGATTCACTAGGGTTGAAATAAAGGAGAAAATGCTAAGGGCAGCTAGAGAGAAAGGTCAGGTTACCCATAAAGGGAAGCCTATCAGACT
>CAUYNN010030682.1:0-84710 GCA_963574175.1 Chiropotes sagulatus
TGCATCTCCTGTGTGTCACCTGTGTGTCACCCGTGTATCCTCTGTGTATGCATCTCCTGTGTGTCACCTGTGTGTCACCCGTGTATCCTCTGTGTATGCATCTCCTGTGTGTCACCTGTGTGTCACCCGTGTATCCTCTGCGTATGCATCTCCTGTGTGTCACCTGTGTGTCACCCGTGTATCCTCTGTGTATGCATCTCCTGTGTGTCACCTGTGTGTCACCCGTGTATCCTCTGTGTATGCATCTCCTGTGTGTCACCTGTGTGCATTACTTGCATGACATCCCACCAGCCTTCCTGGGTGGTGGTGAGATTCTGGCTTCCAAGATCTGTTGCAGCCTCTGGAAAGAGCCTGGAAGTGGTAGGAGGCCCAGGGTGGGGCTGCTCTGCCATGGTCCAGCCCCTGACATGCAGGTCTTACTCCAGCAGCCCCTGCTCTGGGTGCTCTGCCATGACCCCTCGATTTTTCCCCACAAAGGGCTCTGCAGATGGTGCTCAGAAAAATCTCAAATTCCTCTTTATCACCCTTGGGAGATTCCTAGGAACAATCGCTCCACAGTGCCTCTTGAGGTGGCTTTTGAAGTGGGGATAGTCTCTGTCATCTCCCGACCCAACCTCCCCAGCATGGCTGCCCATCATCCACCTTCCTTCCAACTGTCTTCACTGAGCAGTCAGACCTTCTGGTTGACCTGTTGCAGACACCTGGGTCTGGTTCTCTCTGGGTTGCAGCAGTCTCTCTGTTCCTTCCATCTTTGGACCTCAGGCTCTCTTGCCTTGGACAGACAGACAAAGAAGGCTGCTCCCCCACCTCATCCTCCTCTAAGCAACAGCAATTCTCAGTGTGTCTGTGGCTCAGGAGTAGATTCGCGTACCTGGGCACTCATTTGATGGTATATTTCTGGGCCCCACCTCACGCTTTGAGGGGCAGAATCACTATTTGAGTCTCAGGTACTTGTCATGGATGCAGGCCATGAGTCAGCATCCTGAGTTCTCATTTCCCCTTCAAGCAACTTCTGATCCCAGGAGCGAAGGAAGACAGATGCATTTAGTCCTCAGGGTAGTGGGGTCTTCCACTGCAGAGGCTGGGGGGCTTTGTTATGCATTAATTCTTGGTTCTCCTTTGTGAGGGCCAGATACCAGCAAATCTAGCAGCATTGAGCCAAAACCCTGTTTGGAGGTGGTCTCGCAAAGGGAAAACTCGTGTAAGTTGTGCTGGTCACCTTTAGGGGAAATCTTTGTGTTCAATCTTTATTACCCAAGGATCAATTGCACTCCAGAGATTTGCTGTTTGCTGTAATATTTATCTGTGGACTCTGGGATATTTTTTTGTTGGGCTGGTTCCCCTCCGAAGCCCTCTGATTGTCCTCTAGTTAGTGGGACGTCTGCATTAGGATGCATTTCCATTCCTCTCCATGGATGCAAACAATACACTGGGAGGTTAAAAGGTGACTGGGATAACAGAATGACATGCAGAGGAGGAGAGTCTTCTCCTCTGCAGTCCCTGCCAGACACACCGTGTGGCTGTCGCAAGCACTTCTTTATGTGTGCGGGAGGTTTTATTGTCCATAAATCTCAAACAGCCAAACTGCGGTTGTCCTTGCTAGAAGGAAACAATCTCTTGATAAACGCTCAGCCTCTGAAGGCATTGCTTATTCCCAGAGGTGAGAGTGCAAGATGTTCCAGGATCCAGAGTGTCTGGGGGCTGTGGAGGGGGGGAGAAAAGTGCTGTCTTTTGAGGGTCTCCTAAGCTCCTGCAGATCCAAGCGGAACCACTAGGGAAGGCCTGGTGGGTGGGTGGGGGGTGTATCACACACCAGATGGCGGGGAACGGCTTGATCCCTCTCCAGATGAGCCTGGGAGGAGGGAAGGGACAGTCTTCAGGCACTGGCCTGGTGGAAACACTGCCAACACGAGCTTTGTTCTGGCTGGGCAGTGGCCTTTGGGCAAGGCCAATTGATAAAAGTGCTGGACTGAAGCCACTGACTTGCAGCAAAGCCCACCTCTCTCCCAGCTGAGACCCGCAGCCCTGGCATTTGCTCTGATACCACCTGATACCTGATACCTGACCTGTCTTCTGAGCCCTTCCCAATCCAAACTCCCCCTTATTCCTCCTGACCCTATAACAACAGCTGAGCACAAATAAAGTGGGAGACATTGAGCTACCAGTGGGCAGGCGTTGTGTGCTGTGAGCATCTGCTAGAGACACAGACACCTGTCACGAGTAACCAGTACACAACCACATATATGGAATCTCAATTCCCTCCTACCCTTCCTCCACAATCCCGTCCCCATCTTATAAGGAAAAAGGCTTCTTAAAGATGGGAATTCCCTTCCCCTGCTGTTTCCACCTTTCTTTTGCTGTTGTTTCTGTGACTGAGACGTATGATTGAGAATGGACTAGAAGGAGTGCTGTGGCTTTTTGAAAATCTGGGGGATTTGATACCCATGGCAAGAATGGAGGTGTGGCTCCCAGCTCCACCTTGCATTAAATCCATTCCCATAATTTGCACCATAATTTTCAGACATAGAAAAGGGCTGTGAAGAACAGGGTTGATCAGAACCTAAACTCTGATGGGTCCAAACAGTGATGGCAAAGAGCAAAGAACAGGTGTGTAATCGTGCCAGGCGCCATCCTACTGCTTCACATGTGCAGTCAGATGCCACATAAAATGCCTCAGTCCACTATGGACTGCACTGCTGACAGTGGTCCTGTACGTCATAATACTACATGTTTACTGCATCTTTCCCATGTGTAGATACACAAATCCTTACCGTTGTGTTACGGTTGCCTACAGTATTCGGCACAGCTACACACTGTCCAGGTTTGTAGCAGTAGCTACCCCAGGCAGGCTGGGTGTGCTGGAGGCTGTACCTCCAAGAGTGTGACATAAGTACCCGCTAGGACAAAATCGCCTCCTGATGCATTTCTCAGAATGTGTTCCCATTGTCAAGTGACACATGACTGCCTAGCATCTCTGATCCTCATGGCTGACCTCTGAGGTCTGTGCCCCCATCAGCATCACCCCCATCTGGCAGTGGAGGACGCTGAGGCACAGAGAGGTTAAATGCATTGCAGAGTCACACAGCAGAGTGGGGCAGGGCCAGGACTGAAACCCCGGCTTCGAATCTGTGTTTCTATCCTATACACTGCAGGCCCCAAACGCATCATGAAAACTGCATGAAGTCAACAGTGCAGATTTGGGCAAACGCCAGTTCAGGATGGATGTTGCCCAGCAAAGCAAAGTTACTTAGTGTGCAGTGAGTTTACTCAATGGAAGACATCAAAAATCGTCCTGCGCAAAAGCTCTGCACACAGTGGTAGGCCTAATCCAGCCTGGGTGGAGAGCGGCTTCCTTAGTAAATGGAACCTTGCTGGGCAGATGAGAAGCCCATTATCAGACAAGGACGGTCTCGTTCAACGAAGCTTCCCATTGCATCAATGGAGCCTTTTCCCCTCTCCAAGGATAGAGTTGCTCTTGAGACTTGAGTTCAGCTGGCTCCGGATCCCACAGGTCACTCACCATCAGGAGCTGGAGGCCAGTGTGGAGAGAGGTGCAGGGCTCAGGACCACGTCTGGAGGAGGGCTAGAGTGTGCCCTGAGTAAGACGTGGGGCAGAGGAACGCTGGCCATGAGGGACTGTGCACAGGGCCTGGCCACAGAGTGGGGAAAGCCTCCTCCACTGCACTCCACAGGGGGCACTGCCGGCCAGCGTCCAGAGCCAGGAATTGCCGAGAACTTCTCACACTGGCCCAGGAGCACACACAGAGCCCGGTCAGGCTGGGTCACTGTCTCTGGAACCGGCGCATCCCCAGGGTCGGCCCTGTTCTTACCTGTGCAAGCCTGAAACTAACACCCAAGAAACTTTGGCTTCCCTGGAGGGATGGAGTCAAAAATGGAGTCAAAAATAGAATTGACATTGGTGGCATTTATGTATAAATGGAAACAAACATGGTAACTTCCTGTGACAGATAATGTAAGAATTAGGTAACGGTGGTGGCCAGTTTGTGTCTTCTTTCTTTCTGGTTATTTTGTCAGAAACAAGGTGTACAGCTGTCAACATATCCCATACTCAAGCCTCCAGTGGGCCGTTCTCCCCCTAGGAGGGACCCCTGACCTCAGCATGGGCCCCGCAGCTGTTACTGGGAGAAGTGACTTGGTTTTTCTTCCCTATTTATGAAAAAAAAAACCCACATAAGTAAGTTAGTAGTGGAACTATCCAGTAGAAATTAATTAAATGAATTAAATAAATATTTGCTTTATTGTAAAATTTGAATTTTTAATTGCAAAATAGCCTGGTGAAAAATTAAATGGTTTGATTGCTAGCTTAATAAAATCCCCTGTCGACAGCTTTTAGGGAACAAATTAAGTGGTGAATGAGTGGGACCAACAACACTCAAGCAATCTATTTTTTTTGTCATTTTAATTTCAGGATTACTAATTTAACATAAAATTCTCCCATGCAAAGAAGCATCTCAGAGTCCTGAGGTTCTTTCTGAAGCAGGTGGCAGAGCTCTTTGGCTTCCATTGTGTCTGGTCCCTGATGAGATTCATTTTGACATCTGGGAAGATGTTTGGGGAAAAAAGGTTAGATTTCTCTGGATGTTTGTCAAGATAAAATAATAACATGCTGGTTTACTTTTATATGTTTCATTACGACTAATTGTATCAACCAGGATTCTCTACAGAAACACAGCGAGAAGTGTGTTCATGTCAGTGTGTGGATGTGTGTGTGTGTGTCTGCCTGTATATGTGTGCAGATCTGTGCTTACAGCTTACCCTGGAGTGAGACACAGATAGAAACATATGTGTGTATATGGGTATACACATAGGTGTCCCAGCTGTGCCCACGGCTCACCCTTTTTTTAAACCTCCCTGGTTTCCTCCATGCCATTTATCATCTAATTAACCACAGATTTCATTTATTTTCTGTTTGTTGACTACGTCCATCTACTAGAATGTAAGCTGTAAGCTCTATGAGAACAAAGATGTGTTGCTTTTTTTTGGTTTTTGTTTTGTATTTAAAGATTATGCATTTCTTATTGTTCATGAGTCTAGAGGTTAGCATATGGTTCTGCATCTTGAGTGGGGCGCAGGTGATTTTGGTTGGATTCTTGTCGTCCCCTCCCCCCCAACCCCCCGCCCCGATGTCGTTTCAGCACCATGGACAGCGTTGAGCCTTTCCCCGGTGTTCAATGAATTTTCATTAACGAAGGAATCTTGATTCAGGTCCCTAACTGAAGGGTGCACGGTCTTTTCAATGTAACCCAATTTTGTGGCATCCCTAGAATTTGGGCCAGTAGCTTCCATTTACTGTTTTACTATTTAATGATACAGAAATCAAAGGAGCCTGCAGCACAAGACTCACTGCTCTGCTCTTTCCCCTGGTCCTTGGCAGAAGATAATGATCATGTTCACAGCATCAATTTGGGGCTGAGAGTCACAGGGCAAGCCACGGGGCACGGAGCTGATCGTTTAGAATCCTTTCACCTAACATTTGGACTTATTTTTATAGCAGGAAATACCTAAAAGGATTTTTCGTCTTCGGAGTTTAAAAAGAAATCTGGGGTTATTTTCAATGTCACTTTATTAAAATAGAAGCTAAAACTGCTTTGAAGCCATGCCAAATGCAGTGAATTTCCCATTTATCGAGGTTTTTCTCAGCATCAGCCGATTGCTTATTTTCTCCCCTTTGCCATGTAGTGGGATAATAGCCCTCCTTCCAAATTGGTTTATCTCAGTCCACAGGAGTTTATAGCTTGGTGTCAGGCAAAGAAACCCTTCACTTGGATGCATTTCAGTGCAGAATTGACAAGGACAGCCAGCGTAAAGATAGTCTCCATCAGGATGCAGACACTGACCTAACACACTCTGTTTTCTCCCTATCTCAGAAATTGCTCTCAAATGAAGGGGGAGACCCATGACAGAGGGGGGGACACCACCTGATTCACAGGCTTTGATTTCAGCCTGAACTCAGGCTGCTACATGAAGTGCGATCCCAGAACTCCATGCTCCCTCTCGCATTTGGACCCACGTGAGTTTGTTCTGGGACTCCAGACAAGTAACTTCTTCACTCTAGATTTTAGTCTTGTTGCCCCAAAGTGACTCCCTCTAAATACAAAATATACTGTGCCACTGGTCCTCTGCAGCTGATAACCCCTTCCCTCTCTAAGTTGTTGTCTTTGCCTCTCGCTGTACCAAGATTCTGATGAGTTGTAACTTGATAAAGATCATGAGAGAGGGGACAGAGCACAGACGTTCCCAGGAGGACTCGTCAATCAAATCCTGAAAACTGGAAACTGACCCACTGTCCAGCCCGTGTTACACTCACTGGACACGATTCCAGCTTTAAGTTAAGAGCGGGCTGAAGCACAGCACAGGGTGTGCATTCCTTCAGTGGGAATGGTTTCTAAAGACATGCAAGCTCCACTGAAATGCATTGGCAAAAATGCTGCTATAGGAGTTTTTATTTTCACATTCATAAAAAGGGTTGTCTGCAGCCTGACATGTTACTGAGACACATACAACGTGATGCTCTGTGTGAGGGAGGAAGAGCCCCCACCCAGCACTTAATGTCCACACTTATCCCAGGCACTGCGCTTGCTATGAGCTTGATGCTAGACCCAGAACCAATGATGCTTATCAAGGATGATAGGGCTGTCACACGTCTATCACATACATGCTTTTAAAGAGGCCGTAGCTGCTCACATCTCAGTAAGGGGCTGCCCAAATCATACATGCAGCTTATTACAAGGTTTAATGTGGAATCCTGACAGCTCTTGAGACGAACCAGTTCTTTTTAGGTTTGGGCTCCCATGTGACTCTTGCAGGTTCAGGACATGCAACATCTCTTACTTTGTGAGGAGTTACGAATGGCTGAAGCCATTCCCTTTATCAATTACTTGTCAGTCATTTGAAAAGCAGTCAACATTCACATCATTTCTCTCTCCTTTTGAAAAGACGGTCTCTGACGTTTTCCTTTTAGCTCTGGTCAGTCAGGCTCAGGCTACCTGCAAATACACTTTCACTGGAATAATACAAGGCCAAATCTCAGTGAAAGAATCTGACAAAATTGTTAGTTATTGCATAGAGAAATAAGGGAATCGGTGCAGAAATGTGCTCACAGGAAACTGTATTTTCACAACAGAAGAAGGCATGGGAAAGAAGGCATTTTCTACAGTAGCTTTAAAAATCCATTTCTGCAGTTTTCAGTGGAGAAATGTGTCTACTCAGCATAACGGTTTCATCCCCCATGTTAACAAGAAATATTTTGCTGATTCTCGGACTCTGCAGCTCACAACCAAACATTTCCCAGCTCTGAGGGATAACTTGTTGGCCCCCAAAAAGGAACAGGGTGGTGAACTAGTTCTTTCCCACATCGCTGAAGCTTAATATTCAATTCTGTTGACTGAAGGTTTTCAAGCTCAGCCCCTCACTTTGTTTCAACATAAAATGTGCAAGGGCTGGGGTGCCACCGAGAGAGGGACCGTGGCAGGGACTGGGGAGCACGTGGTTCACCGTCTCAAGGCCTCATGTCACTGCATCTTCCTTTCTCATCGCCAATCATTTATGAGTGCAAGAGCAGAATGGAGAATATAACCCTTCAGCACGGTGGCTCATACCTGTAATTCCAGCACTTCGGGAGGCCGAGGCAGGTGGATCATGTGAAGTCAGGAGTTCAAGACCAGCCCGTTCAACATGGTGAAACCTCGTCTCTAATAAAAACACAAAAATTAGCCAGGTGTGGTGGAATGCACCTGTAATCCCAGCTACTCGGGAGGCTGAGGCAGGAGATTCACTTGAACCTGGAAGGTGGAGGTTGCAGTGAGCCAAGATCATGCCACTGCAGTACAGCCTGGGCCACAGGAGCGAGACTCTATCTCAAAAAACTAAAATAAAAAGAATATGACCCTTCCGAGTAAAGGCCCTGGTTAGCCCAGCCTACTGTCCTTGTGCCTGGGCAAGCAGCAACGCCAGGTGCATCCTCCACCCCATCCAAAGAGGAGCTTTTGACCAAGTAAGAGAATTTCCCCCAAAAGCAAAGACAGCAAGATATTTGGCAAGCACTCCTGCGTGCCATAAAGAGGCCCCAGAAATTTGAGGGTCTTCTTCATTTCTTTGTATTCTCTATGACAGAAATGATCATTTGATGCCTCGTAATAAGATTGTTGGGGTCTGTGCCCATCGGAAAATTTTGAGCAGAGAAAACAAGAGGTGCTTCTCTTAATTAAGGAAGTGGGACTCTGACTCGTGTGAGTAGGTGGAACTTTCCCTTGGCTAAATGGACTCCTGGTGTCCTGGAGCTGACCACTGGGGCCGGCAGAACACCCAGCTCCCCGGCCGGAACATAGCCGCTCCCTGCTCAGCTCTCTCTGGGGTCTGCCTGTCTTGGCAGCTCCACCTCCTGAAGGCAAGTGATCATCTTTCCACGTGGTCCGCACACTGACGAGATTGCCTGTTGAAGCTGAGAAGGAGAAGCATTTGGCAAAGTTCCCTGAAGCAGATAACATCCCTTCAGTTAAGTGATGATTGCAGTATCACAGCTCAGAAGCTTGTCAACATATCACAGTGACAAAAGCGCTGTGGCATCTGCCTAAAAACAGTCCATGGTCATCCACGGCTCCCTTGCAGGCTATCACAGAAATGCTTTCAGGCCAGCCAGGCTCATGCCTGTAATCCCAGCACTTTGGGAGGCCAAGGTGGGCAGATTACAGGATCAAGAGTTTGAGACCAGCCTGGCCAACATGATGAAACCCTGTCTCTACTAAAAATACAAAAAAATTATCCCAGCATGGTGGTGCATGCCTATAATCCCAGTACTCAGGAGGCTGAGGCAGGAGAATCGCTTGAACCCAGGGGATAGAGGTTGCGGTGAGTCGAGATTACACCGCTTCACCCCAGCCTGGGCAAAAGACCGAAACTCTGTCTCAAAAAAAAAAAAAAAAAAAGGGGGAAAAAAAAAAAGAAAAGAAAGAAAAAAAGAAATGCTTTCAGGCTCAGTGGCCACCAGCTGTGTCTTGTGGCTCATGGGCACCCTGGACCTGGCAGCCCACTCCCGCGCTCTGAGTCTGAAGATGAGTGCGTGCCTGCGTGTGCGTTTGCATGGATATGGTGTGCACGTGCACGTATGCCACAGATGCATGCATTTTTGTGTTTGTGCATGTGTGTATCTGTGGGTGTGCATGTTCATGCCTTGTAACAGGAACTGGTTGTGGGTAGATGGGGTAAGTAAGGGTATTAAGGACCAGATGACAAGGGCTGTGGCTTTCTTGCCAAGATATTGTAGACACTGGCACATGGTGAGTCTTCAATAATGGCTGAAAGTGAATAAAATAGTGACTCTGTGGTGAGAAATAGTTAATATAACCAGAGCAAGGTTTTTATTCACTGAAGACTAAATGAGGCCACCTTTTCATGCAACTCACCAGGGGAGCGGGAAACCCCTCCCCACCCTGTTCTTTCTGCCCTCGGAGCTGTCTGATATCCTGGGATAAGAACTCCATCGCACCACCCGTGGAGTCCGCTTAGGAAGGCGTCTGTTCATGTCTGAGTTGACTACATTTCGAGGCAAACAGGCAGCCTTGCTCATGAAAATGTGGCCGTCTTCCAGTCTCTCACATTGCTGAAGAGAAAAGTATAAAGCAGAAGTATTCATGAACCATGTGAGACAGCAAAAGAGGAACCCAAAAACAGCTTCGGCAGAAATGTCTGTTTAATTAAAATTAAATTTTAGTGGCTGTATAATGTATGTGTCCCCTTTAAAGCAAATCCAACACAAAATACTGTTAACTCACATAAACAACAAATTAGTGAGTAGTCATTTGCATTATACAATTTTTCTTCTCTTTGTTAAAAAATGGCGTCATTCATTTATTTGTTGCACAAACATTCCTGGGCAAATACTGAGCCTCTAACAATAATTGAGACAGACACAGCACCTGCTCATGGAGCCCATGCTAGACAGACGGGCAGGCAGGCAGTGAGGGGGTTGGCAGAACGTAAGGGTGATGGTGCCATCAGCCAGAGCTGCATTCCAGAAATGGTGGGAGCGCAAGGAGGCAGACAGAGGCACAGCCTGGCAGCTGCGAGAGGAAAAGAGCACTTCATGGCTCCAGCACTCAAAAGAACAATATCTATAACGCTCCAGGCAGATGTATCTGTCAGCACAGGGGAGGTTATGCTGCAGTAACAAACATCTCCCTAACGTCAGGGCTTTCAAAATGAAGCTGAATTTCTCACTTAGCTAAAGTGGTGTGATCTCAACTCACTGCAACCTCCACTCCCTGGGTTCAAGTGATTCTCCTGCCTCAGCCTCCTCAGTAGCTGGGTTGAGGAGCTCCCCAGGACAAGTGTCCTTCTTGTGGTGATGCAGCAGCCAGGGACAAAGGCTAGGACTTCTGGGATCTGCACAGCCTGGATGGTCGGCTTTTTGGTTGGCTAGAAGTTCTCATGCTGATGATTAAATGCTTGGCCTGCTGGTGACACATGTCAGCCCTGCCCTCAACCCGCTGGACTGAGCAAGCCGTGTAGCTCCTCTGACACTGAGCAGTCAGTGAAGGGAGACCCTTCACTTGCTGGGAAGGAGGCAAGAGATGAGTGTTGCTGAGTAGCAGTCACACTGCCCAGGCTGATGCATTACTGTGAGGAGAAGCCAAGTGTAGAACTAGGGACAGTGTCTGGGAGTTATGAAGGGCTGCGGCTGTCCAGAGAGGCTTGTGCTGGGGAGAGGTGGGCGTTTATGAGGCTGAATGGGACCCGGAGTGGGACCCTTCCTAGAGGTCCTGCTGGTGGTACCAAGGCCTCCTTCTCTTGGTGCAGAATCGACCCAGACAGCCGAGTGAGATCCAGCCAGTGGTCAGTCTCTGGGCAGGAGCAGTGGGGAGGGAGATATCTTGCAAAGACTGAGGCTCATCTGCACTTGCGCAAGAAACATGCTAATTCTTTGTAGAAAGTACTCTTGTTTCTCCCATCTCAATTGTACCTGTTCAGTAATACTATTTGGAGAAAACATGTTTCATAGACTCTTGGTTCAACTTCAAAGAAATTCTTGTAGGTGAGAAAGGGAAGGTTTTAAGAAAGGCCTGTTTCTATTCGATCTTAGCCCAAAGGCCGATAAGCAATGAAAAGACCTGTTTCCCAGTGGCAGTTATACTTTAACAGAAGAGATTTTAAAGATCATTGGTTTCTCACAGTCACATCTTGAACACTCCCACAGATGAAGTGAGAAGCCCATTTGCCTGTCAGCCCTGCCTCTGCTCCAGACCGACACTCCCTGCAGCCAAGACATCCCTTGGGGTCGCAGTTCACCCACGGGTAACAACTCTGGATCCCAGGCCACCGCTATTGCTCATTCTCACGTCCCCGTTTCCAGGGGAGGAGAGGCCGTCCTGTTCGTAGGGTTCTCGCGTCACAGTGAGTGAGAAGCGGGATCCCTGGAACTCACAGAGGCGGCCCATGAGCTCTGCAGGAGAACACAGGGGTGGCCCTACAGGGATGTGGACTTGGGAACAGCTGTCCCCTGGGTGTTTGTTCCCTGGTTGGAGCACTGCCGTGCAGGCAACTCTCCAGCATGGCTAATTTCCAAGTTGTTAATACCCTAGGGCAGTGGTACTGAGGATTTTAATGGCAATATTTGCTTTCAATTAATTTTTTGCCAAATCAACTGAATCTCATTACAACGGAGGGTTCAATTGATGCAGATCTGTGCAGGGTGTCATGTCAAGCACCTTGACAGATTGTGTGGCTCACGCCTTGGTCTTTCAGGGAAGAGAGGTTTGTTCATCTCTTTCTTCATTCCATTGTTTTTTGAACACCAGGATCCCCAGTTCCAGACAGGAAGGCAGAACCTTCCATACTCCACTGATCGCCGGCCCCAGCCTCACCTGGTGGGAGCCCGGCCAGAGCTATATCCCCAGTGTGATAGTCAGCGAAGAACAGAGATGGATTTTCTTCGCCATTCACTTCTGCCTTCCCATCCGCCCTGGCTGTACCCCCGCCTGCAGCCTTCCTTTCTAGGTGCCCGTGTTTCCAGATTCTTCTCTCTTCCAGCCATGCTCCAGACACCCCCCTTCTCATAGCCTTCTCCTCATCAGCCCAAGCCTGACCCTCGGTGTTTCTCAAACTTATCCACTCCCTGCTGTCTCCTCCCCCTTGGTTGTCTTCGCTGAGTGACCCCACCCAGTAAGGTGCTGGCCTGACCCCTCCAGGCTCTGCAAGCCCCAGCTGCACAGGCAACGCCTCCAAACCCACAGCCCAAAGCTCCTGACCCTTTCCCAGACCCAGAACAGCTGGTTCCTCTGCACTCCCACTCAGCTCGGGATGCCCCCAGCCTTCCAAATGCCCACTCCAGGCATTTTAGCACAGTCCTGTCTGTCCATCTCTGGTCCTACAGATTGGTCCCTTGATCCTGCTCTGTCCTCTGAAGCCTCAGCCTTCCTCCCCATGGTGCTGCCCGTGAGCACGAGTGACAAAAGCAAACGCTCCCAGGTCCCCCAGCTCCTAGGTTTACCCCTTCCATTTCATGACGGCTCCCATACAACTTCTCTGCTAGAGTCATTTCTGTAAAACCACATCTGGCATGCCACCTGTTGGGGAGGTGCTACAGGTCTAATGCCTCCTGGTGCCTTTGATACCACACAGGAGTCCCTGCGCTGCCTGATTCCCCTCCCACAGACTCCATGCCATGCTGCAAGCCCCATGGCCTTTCTCCGTTATCCACAGGTCTGCTTCTTCCTTGGGCTCCAGGTCAGGTGCACCTCTCTGGTGATGTTTGTCTGAACACCCACACAGGGCTCGCCAGTCCTTCTTGGATATTCTTCAGGACAACAGGAACATTTCTCTAATGTGCTGAAGTCACGCCATGTCTTATCAGTTTCTTACGGGTTGACTGCTCTTGCTAGACTGGGACCTTGTTAGGGCAGGACCCGCTTCTTAGCGGGAGCTGTACTCAGCACCCAGTGGCACTCAGCATGCACAGTGAGTGAAGATCATGTGAAGCACGTGGCCTCTGAAAGCCCACATGGTGGAGAAAAAACACTGGAACCTTCTGTTTCATGCACACACTTGTCACGTGCTATGTTCACCTGTGGCTTACACCTCCCGACTTTCCTATCTCTAAGCTAGATAAAGTATTGCAGAGGATGTTCCTTCTTTTACATTCAGGAATCTCATTATAATCACAGAGCACTACAAACAGAGGAGGCTTTGATTCTACACATACAGCAGTTTGGGCTTTGTGTCATGGCGCTGCCTCTAACTGGACGTGTGACTTGACCAGGCTTCTCAGTCACCAGGGGTCCCAGAGCTTCCTTTGGCTTTGCTGTTGACACTGTTAATTTCGGGGTCATTTAGTCAACAGGTGTTAATGAAACACCTATTATGCGCCAGACACCAAGCTACATGCGGAGACTCGAGACACAGGAAGTGACCAGCTCTTGAAATCATGGCAGGAACCTGCTGTCATGGCGAGCATTGCCACATCTAACCTCTTCTTGGCCCTTGGTTTGTGACCAGGACCTCTTTTCTGAACTCCACTGTGGCGGCCCCTGACTGATCCTGTAGGTAGATGAAGCAAATAGACCAAAGCTAGAGATTGGTGATGGCAGAACAGGGTCCCAACGTCCTCCCCGTGGACACTGTGGGATGGGTGTCCACGGCCAGTGACTCACATGTCCTGTGCCTGTGCTGGGACTGTGGGGAGCCAGGCTGTGGTGACTGCCATTTCCATCCAGGCTCCAGGATCCTGGGACTTCTCCTTCTGCAGAAGTGGGAAGAGAAATATTTTCCTCACAAAGCTGAATTGAATTTCTAAGTCATGCGACTTGGCAACACTGTATCCTCAAGCTGTTCGGTGTTTTCTTGGCTGCCTTTCTGACGTGTAAATTAAACTATCATTTCTGCCCCAGCTACTTTTTCCTGGTGGTTCACAAAATGAATGCTGTAGAAAAGTTAGTTCTACACAAGAATTTAAACCACCTTAAACATTGTAGTCATTGCTTAACAGATTGGTGATTTTTTTTCCAAAGTAAGCTACCTCATTGACCAATCAGCATTTATTCCCCACCCCCACCCCCCGACCAACACCCAGCTGAACACTCCTATTGCATACCTTAAAGGTAGTGCATTGAGGCAGTTCACTACTTTGCTGCAATGGATGTGTTTGCATGCTGGAAAGATGGTGGAAAGTGAGAAACAGACACTGCTAACATGTAGGATGACAATGTTCCAGAGTCCATTCTTCAGCACGAAAGGGGAGGATTAGGCGGCCAGGGAGCACTCTGACCTCAACAAAGGCAAAATATCCAATGACAGTGAATAAACCCTATTGTCTACCTTGCCAAGTAATTGTGACGGTTGAAAAATAAAAACCAACAATTTTTAGTAAACAGCATGAAACAGAGGCAAAAACATGAAATTGGAAAGTTTGGAATTCAATGTACTGATGTCCAAAGTAATTGCCTTGCTTAATCCAAGGACTTCACCTCTCTAAGCTCGAATTTCTTCATTTATAAAGTTATCATAGGATTCAGCTCGCTTGTTAATATAAAAGACTGGGAACAAAGAAAATAGTTAATTCTCTTGCTATTTTAAACGAGGTGTTTGATCATGTGAGTAGAAATCCGAACGTGAGGAAGGCAGGCACTAAGGCAAAATGCACCTGCCCGGCATTTTCATTCTCCACTGCCCTTGTAGTCTCACCTGCTGAATTAATGAACCTGCATACTTTCTTTCTTCCAAACCTTTTCACTTGCAAAAATTGTAGGGGTGAGCACAACCTTAACACAGCATTAGGGTTTCCAAACTTATTTTTGTCTCACGCATTGACAGAGGCTTACTTCTTTCTTCTAAACAATATTTGACATCACTAATTTGAATAAGTGGTGTGCTTCTATAGAAAAAAAGGGGTACGTGTGATCCTCCTTTATTTCCTTCACAGAATGTCTGTTTGTAAACAATTTTTCTGAGAAATGAACCACTACTGCCTATAGCACAGACTAAGTTTTGAACGCACTTTCTGGAAGCAGTGTAAGGGCTGTGGTGCTCAACCATGCACCTTGGAGGTGGGTGTGGCTCCCTTTGGACTCAGGTGAAGTCAGGCGCCTCCGCTGGTGTAAGGTCCTCTCCACTTCCACCCACAGTTCTCAGCGCGGGCACCATCAAGGCTCAAGTCTGTTCAGATTTGCCCCTGTTACGTGTGGGTTCTGTCTCTGTCACACTCTCTAATTGACGCAAAGTAGAGCTATTGATTTTGAATGATAATGCTGTTTTCATTCCCTTTGCTGAATATGTATTTACTGTAAATGGATAGGCAAATGGCTGGTAAATACTTAACATATGAATGAAGGATCAATAAAATGCATCTCTCCTCACATGGCCAGTTATGCTCCTCAAAAAGAGTCACAATTAAAGTTTTCAGTGTCAGTCATGGAATATTTTGGTTTATTTCTCAGAAAATTTTTTTTACCAATTCTGTGAAGGAAATCAAGGTGGGTCATGTATACCCCCCTTTTCTTATGGAAGCATACCATTTATTCAAAATTAGTGATGTCACATATTATTTAGAAGAAATAAATGAACCTCTGAAATACTTTTGCATATACAAGAACACCTATGCAAACAAACATACCAGATTGTTTTACCAAAAACGTGCCTATAATCAGATGCCTCCAGAGTCCATCAGGAGTCAGGGCTGCCTTCAGAGTCTCCTGTCACCTGCTGTGTCCCCAGTCCACTTCCAAATCTCCCACCACCCTCACACAACCCACACAGCTCCCTCGCAGTCCACTTTGACATATCTTCAGTCCCATTTGAAACATGTATTTTTTTGACACTTTGATGTATAGTTTTTATTAAGTAAATTAAACATTCAGAATACTGCACACATTCTAAATGTACATCTTGAAATTTCACAAAGCACATAAATCTTTGTAACCAGCCATGAGATCAGGAAACGGTCTTATGGCACCTGCAGAGGAAGCCAGACCAGCAAGGCATCTACTCACCTGGCTCTGGACTCCATATGCATGGAATCACACAGCGTATGCTCCTTTGTGCCGCACTCTTACACTGGGAATTGGGTTCGTAAGATGTATCCATGTCACTGCGTGTGGTTGCACTTCCTTCATTCAGCATTCTGTGGTGATCTTCTCACTCTTCATGGACATCTGGATGGCTTTCATTGGAGGGCTAGCTGATAAAGCTGCATAAACATTACGGCACGTGCGTGTGCACATTTTTGTGGCATCTTTAATGGTGAATGGAATTGCTCGGTTATATGCTTTTTCAGTTCAGTAGAATTACCACATGGATTTCTAAAAAAGTTATACCAATGTACACTCCTAACAGCAGTAGAGAAGGGTAGTAGACCATTGTTGTGTTGCTATTAAGAAATACCAAACACTGGGTAATTTGTAAAGAGAAGAGGTTCTGCAGTCTGTCCAAGCATGGCACCAACATCTCCTCTGCTCCAGGGTAGTCTCAGGAGCCTTACAATCTTGACGGAAGGCAAAGGGGGAGCAGGCCTGTCACATGAAAAGAAAAGGAACAAGGGTCACGAGAAAGGTGCCACACACTTTTAAAGGACCAGATCTCATGAGAATTCACTCACCATCATGAGGACAGTACCCAGAGGATGTTGCTAAATGATTCCGAGGAAATCTGCCCCCCTGATCCAGTCACCTCCCACACTGAGGATTACACTTCAGCATGAGATTCAGAGAGGACACACATCCAAATCATCAACGAGGGATCCTGCTGCTTCACACTTCTTCAAACACTCAATAGCATCTACCATTTCAATTCTGGCCACTTGGCTGAGTAGGTAGTACACAGCATTGTGCTTTACACCAAGTTTTATGGAGGTAGTATATATCGATTGTAAGATGCACTCATGTGAGGTATACAGTTTGCTGAGTTTTGACAGATACCCTTAAAAGGGTCTCCAATTTCCTTCTGGCCAATCTTCCCACCCCTACCCTCTGGCAGCTGTTATTTGTCTCTATGCCTTAGTTCTGTTGTTCTGGAATTCCATAGAAATATAAATGGAAGTATGTGTACTGTTTTGTGTCTGGCTTCTTTTGATGAGAATAATGTTTTTGAGATTCATCCACGTTGTCATATAAATCAGAGTTGTATTCATTTTTATTGCTATTATTCCATTATACGAATATTCCAAAATACATTTATTCATTCTCTAATTGGAAAAAATTGAGATCACTTCCAGTTTTGCACTGCTGAGTAAAGCTGCCAGGGATATAAATGTGTAAGTCTTTTGTTGAACATGCCTTTCCATTACTCTTGGGTAAATGCCCAGGATTAGGGTTGCTGGGCTGTGTGGCAAGCGTGTGTTTAACTTTATAAGCAATGGCCAGACTATTTTCTAAGCAGGTTGCACAATCATCCCCTCCTTCCACTGAAATATGAGGTTTCCAGCTGTTCTGGATTCTTGTCTTACTCAGTATTGTTGTTTTAAAATATATTTTAGCTTTGGCTGGACGTGGTGGCTCATGCCTGTAATCCCAGCACTTTGGGAGGCTAAGGCAGGTGGATCATGAGGTCAAGCGATCAAGACCATCCCGGCCAACATGGTGAAACCACGTCTTTACTAAAAAATACAAAAATTAGCTGGACGTGGTGGCACACCTGTAGTCTCAGCTACTCCGGAGGCTAAGACGGGAGAATTGCTTAAACCCGGGAGGCGGAGGTTGCAGTGAGCCGAGATTGCGCCACTGCCCTGCAACCTGGCACCTGGCAACAAAGCAAGACTCTGTCTCAAAAAAAAAAAAAAAAAATTCAACCTTTTCAGGAGTCAGCTGGTGGCACCTCACTATGGTTTTAATTCTCATTCTCCTGGTCACTAAATGCTGTGCATCTTTTAATGTGTTGATTGATTATCCAAATACCATCTTTTGAGAAATGCTTGTTTTCAATATTTCAATATTAAATTAGGATGTTAAGCATCTTACTGAGTTGGAAGTCATTTTTATGTTCTGGATACAAGCCTTTTGGAATATATTCTTCTTATCTGTGTCTTATCTTTTTATGTTTTGAGGGTTTTGACCAAAGAGCAGAAGTGTTTATTTTGATAAAGTCCAACTCCCAAATATGTTTATTTATGATTAAGAATGCTTAAGAAATGTTTGCCTAATCTCTGGTTTCCTCCTGGTTTTTGTTTCCATAGAAATTTTATATTTTTAAGCTTCCACAACTTGGTCTATTTTGTTTGAAGCTGTGTGATGTGTGGCGTGGGCTACGGGTCAGTGATACGTCTGCCCATTTCACTATTTCCTTTGACTTCACGCTATTTTTGAGCAGGCCTGGAGCAGTTATTTCTGAGGTGCAATTCTTCTGCATCTCCACTGGAACCAGTGCATGTCTGGTGCAGTCTCTTCCATCTCACTGGTTGGAGCTTGTCTATGTCACCTGTGAGGTCCGACCTGCTCCATGGATCACCCCCTGGTCCCCATCTTTGTCCCAACTCAGGGAATCTTACTCTAATATGTCCTTAGCTGAGAATGCAGCCCAAGGCTCAGTGGACCCTGGAGCTCTTTCTCTGAGAAAGGTCCTTCTTGCACATACGCTGCCCTCCAAATCTCAGCCACCTGAGTCCCCTGTGATTCCTTTTTCTGTTTAGAAAACTCATAACCATTACTCATTAAATTGTCCTTCTTTCCACTTACTCTGTCTTCTCATTCTGGGGCTCCATGTACAGGCATTTTTTAGCTATATACCACATCCAATTTAACTCATACTCTGTCTCTTTACTCAATTTTATCATTGTACTTCTGTTTGAATATGTTCTGTTGGCCTGACTTTCAATTTCCTAATACTTTCTTCTGCTGTTATGTATCAGGCATGGTGACACACCTACAATCTCAGCAGCTTGAGAGGCTGAGGCTGGAGGATTGTCTGAGCCCAGGAGTTCAAGGCTGCAGTGAGCTGAGATCACACCACTGCACTCCAACCTGAGTGACAGAGAGAGACCCTGTCCCTCTGCCCCCCGAAAAAATCTGCAGTTATACCCAGTTATACCCATCCAATGACGCTTAATTTAACTTATTTTTTTTTCATTCCAGAATGTAATTATTTGATTCGTCATTATGCATTCTCATTCTTTGGTAATATTTTCCATTTTTTCATCTTGCCATCCACAGTTTTTTATCTATGTTCTTTAACATACTCATCATAGTTATACTACAGTCCTTGTTAAACAGTTCAGATATCTGCATCATCTATTGATCTGTTTCTACCGTCTATTTTTTCTCTTTAATTTCCAGTATGTGGTACTGCCTTCTAAAGATATCATTTTATTAAATACTAGACACTGTGGATAAAATATTGTAGTGTTTAATGATGTTATCCTCTTCCTAAGAGGGTTCATCTTTACTAAGCCCATAGACAGTGATTGATCATCATAATCCAACCAGGAACTGTGCTTAACTAAAGCTGAGTCTCAATCTGATCTGACCGTGGTTTTACCTGAGAGTCTGGTATATTCACAGCTTTGCCCTTCTGGTGGGTCATAAATTCTAACCTGTGGCTCATGAAAGTGACAGAAACTCCCATCATTTTCAGAGATTTTTGTATAGGCTTTTAGCTTCTAGCTCAGGGCATCCCTGGGATTTTCCAACTTGCTTGAAGAAAACCCAGCCATACTCTCAATACCTATTTCATCTTGACCGCAGGCTCTTCTGGTGTGTCTACACCTCACAACAGGTGCAAAGCTGGACTCTCTGTCTCTTGTCCAGGCCCAGAGATGGCGAGAATAAGATTGCTGCAGGAGTCAGCTCCTTTCTCTAAAGTTCTCCCATCACCCTGCTGCCTTCAACAAGATGGCTTCTTTATTTTATCTTGCTTGTCTAACTGTTCTCTAGAGAAAGTCATCTTCCATTGTCTTCTGTCAGCTCTTCCTGTCACTGAGAAACTTTGGGTGCAGCCAGAGATGCTCATGTTCCCCTCTGTTTTGGGCTTGTGCTCATCCTCCAGTAGGGCTTCTCCTGCACCCAAGACTAAACACATCCTTATTTTTTTTTTTTAAGATAAAGTCTTGCTCTGTCACGCAGGTGTGAGTGCAGCAGCAGGATCTTGGCTCACTGTAACCTCCACCTCCCAGGTTCAAGCAATTCTCCTGACTCGGCTTCCCAAGTAGCTGGGATTACAGGTGCAGGCTGCCACGCCCAGCTGATTTTTGTATTTTCAATGGGGCTAGTCTCCAATTTCTGACCTCAGGTGACTCACCCGCCTGGGCTTCCGAAGTGCTGGGATGACAGGCATGACCCACTGTGTCTGGCCTAAAGGCATTCTTCTGTCTATGACACCTTCTGGTACATTTCTTGTTTTACTTTTAGCATTTTAGTGTTTTATCCATGTAGAAAATGTAAAATCCATGCGGTACAGAGTCCCTCCCCGGTGAAATCTATGCCGAATAAGCTGTCCTTTTCTTGTATGACTTTGAATTCTGCCTTTACCAACACTGTGGTTTCATTAAGTCCCCATAAACTTCACCTCCAATGCACCAGTGTTAGGATGTGGGGCCTCATGAGAGGGCTCGGTCCATGAAAACTCTGCCCTCATACATGAATTAAAGTCATTATCTTGGGAGTGGACTCACTATAAAAGTGTGAGTTCTCTCTCTCTCTCCCTTCCCCTGCTTTTTCCCTTCCACCTTCCAAAATGGGACAACACTGCAGAAGGGCCCTCACCAGATGTGGGCTCCTTGATCTTAGACCTTCCCTCCTCCAGAACTGTAAGAAATAAATCTATTCTTTATAAACCACCGGGTCTCAGGTATTCTGTGATAGTAGCACAAAACAGACGGCGGTGACCTGAAACACACGCACTTCTGATCCTTCATTCTGCATGTTTTATTGCTTTACTTGTTAATCCTGCATTAGGTAAATACTTCTTTAGTCACGGTAACTATCATATTTTTTTGATGTTTTGAAGAATGAGTTCTCTCCCCCATCTTTCCGGGTATGTTTCAGAATCAGCTATTGTGTTTCTCAAAAAGTGCTATTAAGATGTTGGTAAAAGTTGCATGAAAATACAGGATAATTATTGGGGAAATGACAACTTTACAATATGAAATTTTAAATAATCATTGTTAAGAATACAAATCTGCATTCCAAGTTGCCAAGTAATAAACTGAGAATATACCACCACATTTTAAAATATAGTTATTGAAACTTAGCATTTTAATATCTTTGATGTTTAGGAGAAATACAGTATTCTAAAATTTTATTTGGTAATTTAAAACATTACATACATACACAGCATGTGTATAATTTATTTCCTTACTCTGCATTCACTCTTAGAAGCATGCAGGTTTTGTGTTAAGGTGTGGTGGCAGATGCTGCCGTGTGCCACCCACATCCTGTCCTCTGTCCTCTTAGGAGAAAGAGACCCTTCCCCAGCTTCTGTGGGTGTTGTCAGTGCTCACAGCTCCATCCCTCCTCAGGAATTTCACAGGCTAGAGTGAGCTTCCTTTTCCCTGGGCATAGCTGGTTCCCGTGCAGGTTCAGAGGCTCAGCTACAGTGTGGGGTGACTCTGGTGACTCCGGCTCACCTTCCTCCCTGCCAGCCCTACTTGCTCCCTTTCCCCAAGTGCTGTTGCCTGGGGAACTCCTGTCAACTTCCTGAAAGCAACTCTCTGCTTCCTGTTTCCCAGGAAGCCCTACCGGGTGGGAAGCTGACCCTGAAATGGAATTTGAGGGCTGGATGGCCAGGACTGGCAGGCAGGTGGGACTTCACCTCCAGTGTTGGGTGGGGCTCTGACAGTCCCCAGCACCCAGGAGGGATGGCATTGCTGGCATTGGTGATTGAAGAGCTGGGGTGGGACTCTGGTGGAAGAGCAGGCAACAGTGATGCCATGTGCCAGGCATGAGTGGAACATGATGTACTCAGGGGGTCGCCCCCCAGTCAGGTCCCGGTGCCATTCAGCTGCCCAGGACTCCCTTCGGCACTTTAAAACCTCCCTCCATGCCAGCCACCTGTGGGAGCTGCTTCCCCAGGAGTCAGACAGGAGAGGGAGTCTGGCCACCCAGCTATAATTTGTGCGTAATAATAACACATCACAATGCTTTTCCTTTGCATCACAGCTAAATTGCTACAAAACTGTATTTCCCAAGTGTGCTTTCTGCAGCAATAGTCCCAAGAGATGCCTGGAAGACGAGAAATGTTCTGTGGTCACCTAAATCTGGAAAGTGCTTTATAGGATCTCCCTGTTACGAATCCAAAATGCATGCTAGCTATTACGGGCTCCGAAAAGTTTTGCCACAAAGAATACCATTTATTTATTTCTATGCAGTGTTTTCAAAATGGAATTTAACATGCAGTGTTTACCGGTGATGACACCCGGCCTGTTGTTTGGTGTGACTCCAGAAAAGCTGCTGAAAGTCATTTTTATATAACCACATTGCAGCCGTCCAGAGGTAAAAGAGTGAAACATACAGTGTGCAAATACCACTGAAGTGCAGTGTCACTGACATTTCACTGTAGCAACTTCAGTCATTCTGCCTGCCTTTACAGATCTGACGGGTTGGTGATCCCAAAGCAGGTGTTCACTCTCCCCACATTGGGACCGTTTGAGGGCATCTTTATACCCATTGACACCCTCCATGCTCTCCCCTGGGCAGCCCCGGGCAGCCTCACCTTTGGGAGCCAATGAAGACATGGACGGCCAAGTCGGCCCTGGGCGGCAGCATTCTCCCTCCTCAGTCTGACATTCTCCCTTTTGCAGGGGCCTTGCCTCTGGACAACTCTGAACTGGATTCTCAATTTCCCTCAGTGCTAACATTCTGCTCTCACAGTGGGAGCAGCAGAGACAGGAGATATCCTGAATCAGTTTGTCATCTGGATGATTCCGGCACATCACCCGTTCACGTTGTCAACGAGCTCTACTGGATCCCCACTTCAAAGTCCCACTTTATTCTCAGTAAATGTGCACTACAGTTCACAAGAAACCTCAGAGCCACAGAGTCCGTTGCAGCAGGGTGCTCCAGGCAGTCCAGGAGCTGGGGCTTCTCTGTGGCTGGGGGAGCCCCAGGGAGCTCCTGCCTGTGCCCCAGGAGAAGCCCCGTGTCCCAGGATGCCAGGGATCTAGGGCGGCAGGCACAATTCCCAGGGACACATGCAGGGACTCAAAGGAAAAAGAGGTGTGTGTCCAGTGCAGGTCAATGCTTAAAGGCGAGATGGAATGGGCACAGGGTCATTCCTGACTTGGAAAGGGCCCCCGTCCCGCTGGAACTTCTGCAGGCGGTAGGCCCTCGGGTCCTCAGTGAGAGCGACGGTGCTTCAAGGCGCACGCTCCTGGAAGGGGTAGTGGCTGCAGCCAAGCCCTTCGGAAAGCAGGCAGAACCAGCTCCAGTGGCCTCTGCCTGCCCCCATGTGTGCCCCCGCCTGCCAAGAGCTCTCTTCATGCCCCACACCCGTGGCGTCACTGACTTTACCCCCTTCTTCAGTACTCAGCCCTGGCATCACTTCCATGCCCAGGCTTTCTCATGGGCACGCACTGTGATCACCCAGAGAGCCCTGAAGATGCGGACGCCTGGGTGACTTCCCTGAGATTGGGAATCGTTGTTCCAGATGTGACCCAGGCTTGGTTTTCAAACGCTCACGCATGATTCCATTGTGTGGCCAAAGTCACAAACCTCTGTCTACAGGAAATTCTCTTGCTCCATCCTCTGACCCAGGGAAGAGTAGGAACTCTCCAATCTGTGCACACCTACCCAAGGCATTGGCCAATCAGCCTGCAAGACCAAAACTCACCCTTCTGGGGATCAGCCCCCACCGTTCCTGCTTAGACCCCACTGAAAGGCCCCAGTTAACATCTGTGTCGGGGTCGTGGGTGGCAAGAAGGACAGGAGGAAGGACAGAGAAGTCGCAGCTTCTGGGCCCCGGGCTGGCGTCTTCTCTAATAGATAACGTTCGGAATCTCAGTCTCTTGAGGCTTTTATGTTGAAAAAAAAAAATGTTGATTTATAGGTTTTTTTCTTCCTCTAGGATTTTCAATACTTACCCACATAGTACAAAGGGTTTTAAGATGTTTTCTTTTTCTGTGAGCAAACGTTGCTCATTTCACCATCTTAAAAAGTGCCCCCCTCACTGAAGTCACAAACAGCCCATAGTTCCTGAAAAGGCGGCCTTCAGATTAATGGACCATTTTCCTCAAGTTGGCCTCAGTCTGCAAAATCAGGGTGGCCTGTATAGTCTTGTGGTGAAAAGAAATGTCTTTTTCACAGCCTCCAATAAGCACTTACCTAAAGCACAATAAATGGAGAAAATATGTTTCATCACAATAAAATCTAAAAATATACCAAGCCAGTTGCTAAATATGATTTTTTGTAATTACTGGGATATTCTTATTTTATATTATTAAAGTTTGATATTTTAAATGAGATTTTCTATCCCTTTGAGCAGGGTTTTTTTTTTAATAATTGAATTCCTCTACATTTTGATTAAACCCTTAACCAAGATCACTGTGTATGAACGATAAAATGCAATTACTTTTAAAACCACAGTTGACTTCAAAATTTCCATCAATGACCTGAATTTAAATACAGTTTGTTTATTTAAAAACTTGGGTAGAGGCCTATCACCCCCCTTCCAGAATTGTGAGGGCAGACCCTCCCCAGCTGAATCTTACACCCACTCCAGCTTTTTCTCTCTGCTCCAACCCACCTGCCTACCCATGGACGCTCTGCCCTGCAGCCCCAGGCTTTTGGCAAACGCTATTCTGTCTGCATCTCTGTGACCCCAAACGTGGTCCTTTTCACCATCCCTTGTTCCCTCAGACCTCATCCTAGACACCACTCCCAACATGAAACCTTCCTTGACCCTCCCTGGAGCCTAGACCAGCCCCCGCACCTGGAATTCATCCCTTCTAGCAGGTACAACGTGGACCCTGATATCCAGGTGCGTGCTTATTGGAGTGTCTGCTGCCATCCCTGGAATACAACCTCCTGAGGCTGGCCCTGTATCTCCACAGCGGGGTTATTGCTATGGCGTGTCCAATCCAGTGCCTGGCCGGAGTGGGGGTCAACACGGACATCCAGGGCAGGACGGCTGGACAGTGAGCCTCGTCCTCACCCGGGAGTGGGAAGCTCTGGTTTGTTGAAGGAGCCGAGCTTTGCTGCCTGTGGTAATCACGCGTTCATCACACTCGGAAAGGCTAAGTGGGAATGTATTACCATGACATCGTCTCTGGAATCTTATCTAAAGGGAACTGTGGACCTCGAGGATGTAAACTGGAATATTTAATGCCTCCACTGCAGCTGCCCACGGGGTGTGTCCTTGTTACTTTAGGCTTGGAAAATAGTTATGTGATGTTTTAACTTTTAAAAATCCTGGTGGCAGGACTTTCCATACTTTTACTCACTGGAAAGATTCTCTGAGCTTTCAAAATGATTTTCACTGGATGGTGCTTAAATGCAGCGCCTTCACCCTGTCGGTTATGGACCTGCTCCTACTCCCTGCGTGAATGTGTGGGAGGATCCTCCCTGCTGTCCCCTGGGGGGGCTACGCTGGTTCATGCACACTCACCGCGCCACCAGCAGCCCACCCTCTTCTGTCCCGGCTGCCTCTCTTTCTTCTGTTTAAATCAGGTCAGTGTGGTCAGAGCTGCAGACGCTGATGAGGGGGCAGGAGAGGTAGATCAGCTGCAGTAAGGCCCACGTGAGACTCAGTCCGCCCAACAGCAAGGGGAGCAGACAGCAGATGCGGAGAGAAGGCGCTGCTGCCGTGCGTCCATTGGTCTCCAGGGGTGATTAGCGGAGGCGAGCTTATCAGGCCAGGGAGCTTTTGCAGACCTTGATTGACAAGGCATCGATTTCTCCATCTGTGGTTCTGCTCATCTCTTCAAGGTACTAAATAGAAACTTACCTTGTAAACGTCCTGTGGGTTGCTTTATGGGATCTGGTCTCAGGAGGCTACAGGATTATTCATGCCGAGGACGGCTTGAAATAAAGTCAAGCACAATAGTCTGTGTTTCCATTACTGAAAACCCCGATGCTTATATTTGTCCTTTACAGGGACTCAGGGCCCCTCACCTTCTCCCTGCGGGTGAGATTCCCTTTGGGATGTGTCCCATAGTTCTGCCACATGGGTCTCAAACTGGCCTGATCTGTGCTTTGGAATCTGTTTGGCCTGCAGTTCTTGAGGAAGGTAAATTCTCATCATAGTCACCCAGAGGGGCACCCAATTCCTTCTTTCCTGGCCTGCTGCTCCAGATGGAAACTGCCACCTTGCAGCTGCCAGCTAGCGGTGTCCTTGCCAGATGAGGGATGAGGAAGGGCAGCACCATGGACGAGGGAGCCCCAGGCCCACAGGGGAGGAGGATCACGAACAGGGGAGGAGCACTGCCGATGGGAGAGCACCAGGCCCTCAGAGGAGGACAATCCTGAATGGTGGAGGAGCACCAAGGATGAGGGAGCCCCAGACCCGCAAGAAAGAGGATCATGAACAGTGGAGGAGCACCACAGATGGGAGAGCACCAGGCCCTCAGAGGAGGACAATCCTGAATGGTGGAGGAGCACCAAGGATGAGGGAGCCTCAGACCCGCAGGAAGGAGGATCATGAACAGTGGAGGAGCACCACAGATGGGAGAGCACCAGGCCCTCAGGGGAGGACAATCCTGAATGGTGGAGGAGCACCAAGGATGAGGGAGCCTCAGGCCTGCCGGGGAAAAGGATCCTGAACAGTGGAGGAGCACCACAGACGAGGGAACACCAGGTCCGCAGGGGAGAAGGATCACAAACAGAGGAGCGCCGTGGAGGAGGGAGCATCAGGCCTGTGTATGGGGAGCCTCTTTGAGTGGGCAGGGCTTCGCCGCATCCTCCTCTCGAATGTCTATCACCTGCACCCTTGTAATGATGAGCCTGTCACAAATCCCGGCCCTTTACAATCCTCAGGATGCAATAAATGCAGTTGCACCTTTGTACAGTTTGTTCACCCAGAAATGTCTATTTTTAGAGACTCAGTTCAAATTAGCCACATTAGTTGGGTAGGAAAACGTGTTTTCCTTGACAACTTCCAGGTTCTCAGGGATCCTGGAACAAAGCTAAGCCTGCTGTCCTGTCAAGGCCTCAGCGTTCCTAGGTGAGAGCAGTAGACAGTACTCTTGCTGATCTCATCACTGAGGGTTTTCTTGGGGGTGTACAGGGTACCTCTCAGAATCTCCTCGGGGTCTGGGCACCCAGCTCACTGCCTGCACAGACTGGAACCACAGCCCTCTTCTTGCTGGCCCTTGTGCTGGGTAGAGCCGAGCTGCCACCTCTCCAACTGCCAGGTCCTGAACCCGTCTGGCTCCCCATGGCAGTGCTCTGACCACCTGCATCGGCACAGCTGCCCTTTCAGCTCTGGGATTTCCATCTTGCCAATGGAGAGGCTTTTCAGGCTCTGTGTCTTTGAGTCCTCAGCTCCTGATGCAAAGTCCGGGTGGGTCCTTCACACTGACCAAGCCCAGGACACTCATCCCTGGGAGGCAGAAGGTGCATGACTGAACTGGCAGCTGTTACACGGGGCAGGCGGGTTCCTGCCTCTCACTCCAACCCACAGGAGGGCAATTCCCCAACCTAGGACACAGGGTGTGTGACAGTCGAATTTATGTGTCAAGCAGATCACTCTCCCCAGTGGGGGTCAGCCCCTTCCAAACTACAGAGCCGGAAAGAAACACAAAGGCTGAGTGGGAAGAATTCTTTCTGCCTGACTGTCTTGGAGCTGGGATGTTGCTTTTCTCCTGCCTTCAAACATGGACTCAAACTAGAACCACAACATCAGCTGTCCTGATTCTCAAACTGGACTCAGGCTGGAGCTCACATTACCAGCGTGCCTGATCTCAGATTCTCAAGCTTCAAAACTTCATGAGTCAATTGTCTATAGTAAATACCCTCCATAACTATTTAGATAGATGATAGATGGATAGATAGAAATATACATACATACATGTGTGCATATATACATAGCTAGCTAGATACATACATACATATATACATGGATGGATGGATGGATGGATGGATGGATGGATAGATAGATGAATTAATAGAGTGATGGATGAATAGACAGCCTGTTCACAAGCTACTTTCAACAGTCATCCACTTGTTGGCAATATTAACAATGCCATTAATGTGCAATATTTAAATGCTGTTTTTAAATGTTCATCATTTAAGAATAAAACATTCTACTTTATGTTCTCATCTTCCATGTAGAGATTCAAAATAAATATTTTAAACCTTAAAAATCCAGTTTTATTTTTGCAAACACATGAACTTAATACCAAGTAAAACAATTTCATCAGATATCATTTTTTTTTTCAAAGAGAATGAAATTGGTTCTTCCACCCTCAGTTCTCAGCCTAATCAGATGGCTCTTTCTAAAGGTAATATCCATAGCTGACAAGCAATTTATGTCCTGATTCATCTGGTCAGACTGAGGGAAAAGTCACCATGAGTACGCACTTCCCACAGCACTGAAGCACCTTTCAAAGGCTCACACTTAATTATCAGATGTTCAAAAGTCAAAGTAAAGTGATGACCAAGAGCTGCAATGTGATTATTTTAGGTAATGTTCCAGCCATTGAGAAGGTGCGGGGCTCCACAGCTACGGTGGGACTGTGCTCCTAATCGGAAGATGGAGGCCCCCAGAACTGCGTCCCCCAGGCCCCCTCTTATCTCCTTCACGCAGAGGTGTCCCACTTCCAACACTTATTCTGATTTCCTTGGTGCCTTAGTTGTTTTCAGATCCAAGGCACAGTTTATGAATCTGGAGTCAACAGTGCTCAGTGTGACCGCATCATTCCCAGAGCCAAGCATCCCCCAAGCAGGCACCACTGGAAGACCGGCTCCTCTAACGGTGAGCCAGGCCACTCCTCCGAAGCCCAGGATGCAATGCAGCCTGGGACAGGGGTCCCCTGTGCTTCCCTTTGGATCAAGCCTCGGTTGCCCTGATCTCTGGAGCAGGATCCCGAGTCCCAAGAACCCCGCACCTCCGCCGTGGGACACGGGCACTATCAGGACAGGCTCAAGTTGTTCATTCATTTTTCTCATAACTCATCAGCGACATTCCCGTTGCGGTAGTTTCTTGAGTTACGCAGTCATGAATTTTATTCTGCAATTGTGTTTCAAAGGCCATTGTAGACTCTACGTTCCATGGAGGTCTCAGAAGGAACATCAGCTAAAGACGTTCACAGTGCCTTTTCGGGGGTTTTGCCCAGGGAATCATTCTCTGTTCTGTTCTCTCTTTTGGCCTGTCTTCCCTCCCTAGAATTGTAGGTCCAGATGGGAGAATTATTCTTGCCCCGAGCAGAAATATTGCCAAGCTTGCACTGGTCCTATTTCATGCACAGTAATTCAGGCAGGAATGTTTGTAAATTTTCCACGAGAAGCTGGTTTTGTCCAGTGAGTTTAGAGCAGTCAATAGGAGTTGATCAGCCATCGTGGGATAAGGCTTTGGTCTCGAGTTCAGTCAAACACCCCCAGGGGTGCGTCAATGAACTCAAGCGGTTTGTGAATGTCTCAACTGTTTCAAGCACGTGTGTGAGAAAGACCGATGCCAGGGTCTGCAGTGTTGCTCTGCCTGTGGTTCTCATCTGAGAAAGCCAGTGGGGAGGAAGGTGAAGAGAACGCAGGTGAGACGCTCCATCCCGGGAGGCTGGCAGAACCTCCTGAAGCCCGAGGCTCACAGAGCCTTCCGAAGCCCAGCAGGTGAAGAGGACGTGGCAAGACGCTCTATCCCACGAGGCTCACAGAACCTCCCGAAGCCTGAGGCTTGCAGACCCTCCCGAAGCCCAGCAGCTTCGTGCAGCACTTGCGGTTCAGGCAGGAGCCGTCCAGGTGGTCACGCAGCAGAGAACGACCAGTCGACCTCTCTGACACAGGTCATGACACAGAGACTCCGGCCTTGACTCACAACCACAGGTGACCGCAAGAAGGGAAACAGCAGGAATGGGTGGCAGGAGATGCGGATTCCGGCCACAGGCCCTGACCTGGGAAAGGACTCGGCTCCCTGCCAAATGGTAACGCCAAGACTTCAGTCTTACGTTTCACTTTAAATAAAAGATGTAAGCTATTCACTTGGTACGATTTTCCTTTTTAACTGACTTGTTCCAACTTACCGACCAACCCCCAGCAGGTACTTATCAAACAGAAAGCACCTCCAGTGCAATCTGCAATGCTGGGGTACCCCGCCTCAGGACAGCGGATGCTTGGGGCAGCGGGAAGGTGCCAGTGGTGTTACTGGGCATTTGGGAGGAGGTGGGCCTGGAGCAGTGTGCAGGAGTTCCCTCTCAGGCAGGAAGACCTTGACCGTGGGGGTCTGTACAGAGAGCCCAGGCAGGCAGGGAGAACGAGAGGGCGTGAGATGGAGGCGGGAGGGAGGGAGGGCGTGTGGTACAGGCAGGTCCCTGCAGCTGCTGCAAGAATCTCCAGGAAAATAACAACTGGAAGTCAGGCTGGAGCTGCAGGGAGGAACCCAAATCCAGGGACGTGAAGGACCGGCTGAGGAGTGGACACAGTCCACGGACTTGGAAGCCATATTGATTGACTCTGCCCTTAAAGTCCCATAGGGTAGACTTCAGTGTGGCTCTCCCTGGGCAGACGAGGCTCCAGGGTGGAGTCCACTCCAAATCTTTTCCTCCTTCCAGGGGCTTCCGGGATTCCTCGACTCATGACCCCATCCTCCACCTTCAGAGCAGTGACACCCCTCCCTCTCAACCTCCTGGAGGTCACCTCCCTCCCTCTCAACCTCCTGGAGGTCACCTCCCTCCCTCTCACCATCCTACTTCCCTCCCTGTGACCTGCCTGGTGGTCACCCCTCTCTCTCTGACCGTCCTTGTGGTCTCCTCTCTGACTCTTTTCTGCCTCCCCTTCCCCTTTAAGGATGCTGGTGATTATACTGGGCCCTCCTGGATGATGCCACATGTTAAAAAAAAAAAAAAAAAAAAAGATCATTAACCAAAAAAAAAAAAAATCCATCAAAGGCAGGATAAAGTCATCTGTCCAGATTGTCTGGTGTCAGAAAGTCAGTTCCTTGTTTAGATTCTAAAGAGTTTCAACTCAATCCTAAACATCTCATAAGGAATGGCCCATTGTAATTCCTGGTCATAAACCAACCCATGAAACAAAGCACACTGTGTCCCAAAGCCGTTGTTCCCCATGGTCTTCTTCCCTGTCTTTCTTCCCCGTCTTTCTTACCTGTCTTACAACAGAAGGCCGTCCCCAGATCCAGGAGGGAGGGAAAATGGGAGTGGGTGGAGTGTGCAAGGAGATGAGATGAGCAACCACCCCCACGTGCCTGGGGCTGACAGGTTCCCAGATGCCAGGCTCCATTGTAAAACCTAAAACGTCCCAGGCGCACCAGGACCATCGCTCGCTTTGTCCAGGCATGAGAGTCCCCACACGACATTAAGAATTAGGATGCAAATAGAGAATTGTTTCATTCTCCCTTAAAATGTGATCACACCTACCAAATGCTTACTATGCAAATTGTCCCATCTCCTAGAAGTGTCACAATAACCCATGAGGTCACTGCCGCTGTCTTCATGAATGGGGAGACTCAGTCTGGGAGCCACGGGTCTGGCATACAGCAAAGTCCAGAGGTCAGCCCAGGCCTGTCCGGCCCCAAAGCCCACTCTCCTCACCTTCCCACTCAGTGACTCTGTCAACAGTTGCCAGCGATGGATCTGCTGTTTGTTTACCCTGCACTGAGGTGATCACAGATCGAAATGGCTCCGTGTGGCCTCCTGTGCGCATGTGTGTGTGCCAGTGTCGGGGGGAGTATTTACTTCCTCTAGCATTTCTCCTCTCTCCTCAGCGTTATTTAGACATTTTAGACAAATTTTTCATGATGAACACTCTCGTTTTAAGTTGTAGCCACCAAAACCAAATGTAACCTGCCTCCTTCCAGAATTTGTTTGCATCCTATGATTTTGTTTTCAGACGCGGAGCTGGTGTCTGCAATGACACAGCTCTCCAGACTTTGAGCTGAGCCAACCCGAGCTTGGGCTCTTGTGCACGTTTCATTTGGGTTTTCCTGGAATGTCTGAGGCCTTTGCTACAGATACCGTACGTCTGAGGCTCACATGGTATCCTGCGGAAAAAGAAGCAGTTTGAGTACCAGGTGTATTGGAGTTGAGGGGAAATGGTCAGATATAAATAAACACAAAGGGAAAAGAAAGGCACATACATTGGAAGCTTAGAGTAACGTATAACTATTAAAAGATTTTGAAAACCTCATTTTATCTATTTACTAATCTCTGAGGTCAAGGCCGGGATAGCCGTCTCCAGGTGGAGTCACTGGCTAATGTTATTCATAGCCAATTGTTATCAGCTTCCATCCAGCTGCGGATTTCCATATTCTGCTAAAGTCTTCTTCCGTGGAGACTTGCCAAGGAGGGGGATTCTTGTCCCACCTCACAGGCCACACAGAGGAGAGCAGAGGTTTTTAATTGATGCGTCTTAGGCTGGGAACTTTACTGAGGTCTTCATCATCCCTCATTCTTGCCTATATGACAATCTGGAAAAAGTAAAAACTCTCACTAGAGCTAACCAACGTGAAACGTTTCTAAGTGAAAAAGGCTGCATAACGACTGTGCTCAGCAGTGCGTCCTGAACCGGGTGCCCTGCGGGTGACTCTGACGCCCCCACTGGGAAAGCCCAGGGCCCTGGGGAACCAGCCGTGCATTCACCTTCCCTCCAGCCTTCGCTCGCACAGGCGACACATCAGAGAATTCCAGGAGCCTCCAGGGGTTCTGTCTCTTTCATTTTCCTGACGATGTTAAAAGCCCAGGTGTCTAGACACAGACACAGACACATCCACGCATAAAAACATAGACACACATATGGACACACATGTAGACATGCACACATACGCATACGAGCACACACACAATCTGTTGTCGTGTGTAAGTCCCAGTAAAACAAGTTACCTCATGTCAAACATGATTTTTGACCCATAAATAAAAATAATCCCTTATTCTTGTCTTCTTCTTCCAATGCTTATGTTAAACCTTTGTTTTTCAGATCCTCTTTGACTGGACTTAAGGAATTCTGAAAAGCTTGCTGCTGAGGGGTTCCAGAAGAGTCACAGATGGTTGACTTAATCAACTTCGCCTTTCTCTCATCGATGGGTGGTTGTATTGTGTGATTTTCCCTCCACTCTGCATATCTGTGGAGCAGACAGAACTCATGGCCTGGAAAAAGTCATCAAAATTTGTTTTTACGCTAGCGAAGTTAGTGTAAAAACTGGCACAGGGGGAGAAGCAAAGGGAAGAGTGGAGAGGGACAGAGGGAGAAGCAGAGGGAGGAGAAGAGGAAGGGGCAGAGAGAAACAGAGGGAGGAACAGAGGGAGGAGAGGAAGGAGGAGCGGAGGGAGGAGTGCTGGTGGAGGAATTTTTGCTGGTGGCCAGCAAAGCTGGCCCAGCACCCACCCAGCCTTAGGCCATCTGCAGCTCCCTGGGCTTCCTCAGTGGTGTCTCTTTGCCCTCCCCTTTTTGAGTCTCCAGCTCCTGCCCTTAGAACAAGTATGAGCAAATGCCGTGTCTCCGTTTTGTGTTTTTGTTTCTAAACCAACCTTAGCTGCCTTTAGCTGCCCGTGGGCTGGCCCCATGATGTGCTGTGCGTTTCCTTCTTGTGATGGAAATAGCTCCCTGGCTGCAGGTAACCCGTGGCCTGGGCATCCTGCTTCCTCTTGTTCCTCCCCAGCAGCTTCCCTTGGAGACCCCGAGACCCCTGTGTACCCTCCCAGCTGCCCCCAGGGCTCCTGCCCTGCTGGGCTCCCCTCGGCCACCCCTGCGCACACCCCCACCTCAGGGAACACTGGATCTGTGCCAGCTGCAGTGCAGCTATCCTTATCATTGACAAACCCCTGGCACTCTGAGCACTGACGTTTCTAGAAGACTTAATTTTTTTTGGAGAAGTTTTAGGTTCACAGCAAAATTGAGTGGAAAGTGCAGAGAGTTCCCATGAACCTCTCTTCCTGCCCCCAGCCTCTCGCATTAATAGGCATCACTCTGGTGAGTGTTACAATTAATGAGTCGGTAATGATGCATTGTTATCAACTAAAGTTCATGGTTTACATGAGGGCTCACTCTTGTTGGACATTCTGTGGGTTTGAACGGATGCACCATGACACGGACCCACCATTGTGGTGTCACACGGAGTAGCTCCATTGCCCTAAAAGTCTCCAGTGCTCCACGGATGCCTCCCTGCCTCGCCCCAACCCCTGAAACCACTGATTTTTTCATGCCTCCTTAGTTTTGCCTTTTCCAGAATGTCCTAGAGTTGGAATCATACAATGTATTTCTGGCTGGCTTCTTTCTCTTAGTAATAATGCATGTAAGGGTCCTCGGTGGCTTCTCATGAATTCATAGCTTATATCTGTGAACACTGAATAACATTCCACCATCTATGTATGCAGCACATTACTCACCCATTCACCAACCGAAGGGCACCTTGGTTGCTTCCAAGCTCTGGCAATTATGAATAAAACTCTCTAAACAGCCATGTGCGGGGTTTCATGAGGACACAAGTTTCTAATCAGCTCTGACATTTTTAACACTCAGAAATTGGGACCACCGGGATTGGACACAGAGCATTTGTGTGGAGAAGAAAGGGGTTCCTTTCTCAACACGCTTCAGCTTCACACGTCTGAAGAGCACCTGGGTCCCCTCACAGATCTGCACTGTGGCCTGACTGGTGCACACTCCGACACAGACCGTGGCAAGTGCATACACCCCCAGGGGCCACTGGGCCTTACACTGTAAAACAATGCCCTGTGCAGGTTTATTTGCAAAATAATAGCCTAGAGATGAGTGAAAGCTGTTGGAACCAGATGCCCAGTGTCCCAAAGAAAAATCAGCACTGAGACAAAGGATCTCAGCCACACAATTTTTACTTCCTGGACTGCAGGAAGGGTACCCTCACTAGCCATCTTGCCATGAGAGTACAACGAACAAAGGAAAGCAGGCATATTTATTCCTTACGCATTTGGGGTCGTTCTTACTGCTGTGTCTGATCTCCGTTGGCTGGAGCCAGACCTCTCAATCTAAACTAAAACCTGATTGGCTAATAACTTAAAACTGATCATTAAAAAATCAGGAGACAACAGATGCTGGAGAGGATGTGGAGAAATAGGAACACTTTTACACTGTTGGTGGGAGTGTAAATTAGTGCAACCATTGTGGAAGACAGTGTGGCGATTCCTCAAGTATCTAGAACTAGATATACCATTTGACCCAGCAATCCCATTACTGGGTATGTACCCAAAGGATTATAAATCATTCTATTATAAAGACATGTGAACACATATGCTTATTGCGGCACTGTCCACAATAGCAAAGACTTGGAACCAACCCAAGTGCCCATCAATGACAGAGTGGATAAAGAAAATGTAGCACATATACACCATGGAATATTATGCAGCCATAAAAAAGGATGGGTTCATGTCATTGCAGGGACATGGATGAAACTGGAAACCATCATTCTCAGCAAACTGACACGAGAACAGAAAACCAGACACTGCATGTTCTCACACATAAGTGGGTGTTGACTAATGAGAACACACAGACACAGGGAGGGGAACATCACACACTGGGGCCTGTTGGGGGGGCTAGGGGAGGAATCGCAGGGGTTGAGGGGATTGGGGAGGGACAGCATTAGGAGAAATACCTAATGTAGATGATGGGGCGATGGATGCAGCAAACAACCACCATGGCACGTGCATACCTATGTAACAAACGTGCACGATCTGCACACGTACCCCAGAACTTAAAGTACAATTTAAAAAACAAAGAAAAAAATCTTTTCTAAACAAGTAAAAGCAATGGAGAGCTGGGACATGCCTGTGAGCACGTCCAGCACAGATATCTTGGTTAAAGTACAAGGACATAGAATGTACTATGTGCCTGTAAGCATGGCATGTTTAACAGCTACACAGGAGAGGGTTTAACTAAAAGTGATTAGCACCCTTATTTTTTTTAACAAGAAAGGAAACTTTAAAGAGGAACTTTTTTACTTCCCGCAAACACCATCTGCACCCACAAGAAAGGAGGTTCGGACCACACTCCCTCAGTGCCCTGCGTCTCGTGGGGTTTTTCCCATGAGCTGCAGTGATTTCCAGCATTGGCTTTGTAGGTTGTCTGACGAGTCTGGTCAGGGGCTCGGAGATTTTTCTAGAAGCTGTGAGGCCACAAACAATTGCAGTTTTCTACGCTGTTGGCCATGGCAAGCCCCTCACTTCTTCAGCCCCGTTTCTGTTATGCTCCTTCTCCTGGGTTCTCTCCTACGACATAGGGCTGGTCCCTTTGGAGGAAGAGGTCTGGCAGGTGAAGATAAACAGAGTGTGCCTACTGAACTGAGTGGGAGGCCAGTGCCTGTGCCTGCCGGGCTCTGTGGGCTCCTTTGACACCACGTGGCTCTCATCAGACTCGCAGGGCTCTGGGAACTTCCAGGTCCTCCAGCTTGTCCTCTCACAGCTACGTCTCGGACCTGCCCTCAGCAGCCCCTGCCTGCCTTGTGCTACGGGCGTTGTGTGTGGCCTGTGCCCTCGCTGGGCCTGCCCTCCCTGGGGTCAGCAGCAAAACAACAGTTTTCTAATTGGTCCCTGCACTTGAGCAAGGAGGCAGCAGACCCGGCCACCTGCTCACTGCTCCCCGTGTCACCAAGATCTCCAGGTGCGGAGCCAGCAGCCTGGGATCAATTAGAAACGGTGATTGAAACTGAATGCAATTAATTCTATAATTTGAGTGATTTCGGTTTAATTATACTAAAATTGCATCATGCATTCAGGGCATTTGGAAGGATCCCCAGCAAAAGTCACCCAGGGAGGAATGAGGCCTCCACACCTGACCCTCACCTGCACCCCATCCCGTGCCACTCACCAAATGCACGCGCCCCTCACACTCACAGCCACGAGGGACCCGAGTGTGGGGAGGTCTCAGGCAGCCACTGCTGAGCAAGCGTGGGCGCTTCATCCTGCCGCCCCTCATCACTGAGGGGAGTTATGTGGGGACAGCATGATTACTGCCCTTGGTGCCGTCAGCAGAAGCGGTGGACACTTTCCCCTTTTCATCTGTGGCTTCAGGTGTGGGCTGCTCTAGGCTCTGCCTCTGCACTTCATTGAGATAAAGGTAATCCCAACTCCACACAGTGATTCTTGGTTCCTACACCTATGTGATGCACCTACACCCACAGGCTGCTTTGAAACACCGTCATTCGATTGGATCATGTGAATTCCCGTGTAATTAATTTCTGGCACACCCTTGGGCATCTCTGGCACACCCTTGGGCATCTCTGGAAAGCAGGACATTTATTCTGGTAGTGGGTCCTTATTCTTTATTCCTTTAAGTATCCTCAAATGCTGTCCCATGACCTGCATCACTGCCAGCCTGGATTTGCTCCAGTGTCGTGGAGAGCAGGTACGCCTGGAACCAGGAGTCTCAGTGGCCAGGTCCCCACTTTGTGTAATGGATACGGAGGCCTCCCTCCCAGAGGAAGCTCCTGTAGCACCGCCTCCTCCAGGTAAGCGCTCTTGACCCATCGTTCACTGCAGCGGTCAGCTCGCTAGCCACTGGCCTCTCTGAGCGGCGTTGCCTGGAAGCTGCTGAATCAACATTAGCAGAAGGGTAGAGCAGGGACCCTGTCTGAGGCAGACTCTGGCAGTGTGGATGCCCAGGAAACACTGGCTGATCCAGGCCCTTAACGTTTCTGGGGCAGAGCTCAGACCAGCAGTGCGTGCACAGAATGACACCCTGGATGCCGTCTCCAAGCTGGGACACTCGCTTCCCCATCCCATTTCCGAGCCCTGAGATCTCTCTAGGGATCATCTTGGACCCACAGCGTCTTGACTTCATCATAGGCTGCTTTAAACCCGTCCTCCTAATCCAGTTCCACCCAACTGGACTCCTGAGCACCCCGAGTCCTCTGGCCTGGAGCCCTAGAATCTGTGAGCTGGTGGTGACGATTTGTAGCAGGCACTGCCTCCATCCTCATGGCTGCGCTCGCATCTTGGAGTCAGCCTCCAGTGTTCCATAACCGTTTTGAAACTTGTATAGGTGTCCAAATGCAGCTTTGTTAAATGGATATATAGTTTCATAGTGGTGAAGACTGGGATTTTAGTGCATCTATCATCCAAATAAGATACATTGTTCCCATGAAGTAATTTCCCCTCCCGCCCCCAGCTACTCTCCTACCCTTCTGAGTCTCCAGTGTGTATCATTCCAAACTCTTGGTGGGAATGTAAATTAGCACAACCTCAATGGAAAACAGTACAGATACTTCTCAAAGAACTGAAAATAGAACACCACCATTCCATCCAGCAATCCCACTGCTGGGTGTCTCCCAAAGAAAAATAAATGAATATCCCCAAAAGATACCTGCACTCCTGTGTTAATGGCAGCACTGCTCCACAGGCTTGAGTCAGGGACGACTCCTCCATCTCCTGAGGAGCAATGTTCTCCGTGGCTGGCATCCTGGGTCTGAGAATCGATTTGGATTGTGGACATGGACGCTCCCCACGACTGATTCTAGCATCTGAGCAAACTTAGGCATGAGTGTGTTGCATTCTGTCCTAAATGTGCTGCCATCCCTAAAGTTCCATCAGGGAAGTTGTACCAGCAGATTGCAAAGTGAATTGCTCCCATCACAGCACAACAGGATGCTCGGTCATGAAAACTCTCTGCTGATTCTAACGCCCAAGTGCCCTTATTCAGGGATCCAGGCATCAGTTCCTCTGAAAGCTACGAAGACAGCTATCAGCAAGTTGAAGCGCTGGCTAGGTGTCCAGATTAGAGAGACTTGGAGACCATTTTCCAAGACGTATTTCCAAATTCTAAATATTCGGGAGAGCTTCCCAGATAAGGAAAAAGTGTGCTCAAAAGCTACGTCTGAGTCACGTATTATTCTTTGGGTTTTGTATTTTCAAACAGGAGGCTTAGCTGTGAGCTCGGTGCTCAGGGACGATCGTTTCAATGATGCCTGCTGATCTGGCTGTATGTGAAAGAAACCTTCATAAATCATAGGCACCAATTTTGTTGATCTTCTTGCACCATAGTAAATTCCATGAAGTAGGGGATGGAATCCATTGATTTGTACTTCAGGCCATATTTTGAAACTATCAGAAGACTGTCAATTCCGTCACCGCACTCTTCGGTTTACCCCTGCTTCCATAGCATGTCCATCCAATTAGCTGTTTTCCTGACGTGAAATGGGGCCACTACACCCCCACCCCTAGGACCACAGTCATCGTGCAGGTCATTTGCTGGAAGTGGCAGAGATATGAACATTGCCATCAAAGATGAGGGACAATGGCATTAATGGGCATGCACACCTTTTACTATAGTCTAAAGACACTCACAGCTCAGTATGCTCACTAAAAAGGTGAGCACCACAGCCTCACCAATAATAGCCCTCACGGCAAATTGCCCATTGTTCCTCAGAGTTCATTTTTAGGAGGCTGAGCTCTGAGCCCCGATGGGATTTTTCTCTGCAGTAAAGCAATACATCAGCAAATTATGGACAATAAGCCTGATTGAATCAGTGTTATTCATAAGTACATGGAGTGATACAACATGAAGTGGAGAGGAGAGGTTGATGCTAATTGCCAGCTCAGCCACTGCATACTGGGCGGCTTGCTGAGTGCAGCACTCTAGAAGTTGGCAGGGCATTGATCGTCTCTGGACAGTGGCACTGGGAGACCCACGTGGCCCAGAGCGGAACGCCCCTGGCCCCTCAGGAAGGCCTGCTGCCTCACTGCCTGCCCAGGGCCAGGCATCTGGAGGGCAGGTTTGTAAGAGAGCCACGTCCCATCACTGGAATCGCTCTCTGGATTCCACCGTAATCCATTGCAGACGTACTTCCACATGTCATGAACTCATCAGTGCGATCTGTACCCTTGACTTTGGCGTGTGGTCTCCGGGATTCTGAGGTTCTAAAGCGGGTGTTCTGAGGTGGAGGCGTGGGTCTCATTGTGATAGTCTCAATTGGGCGTTCTGGGGTGGAGGCGTGGAGGCGCGGGCCTCCCTCCCACTCTTACGGAGTCTTCTTGCCGGCTTGCCCTCCAGTCTCAGTCCCTGTGGTCTGCCATTTGCATATGGGTTGATGAACTTTGTCTTTTGCATTTGGGAGCCTGCAAAACAAGTGCCGGGTCTGAGACCGTCACGATAGTGTCAAAGCCCAAACGCCGCACGAAGCCAGCAATGTGGTAGCCCACCTGTCTCCAGCACCGCCAGCATCTACCTGTCTCTGTCTGTAGAATGAACCAAATCGAAGACACTTTGTTACCTCCAAAGGCAATGGCTGGGGAGGGGCTGCTCCTCTTTTCTCTTTCTCTGAACATCCTGTGATTCACCCTTTTGGGACCATGACTATGTCCGATTCTAAGTTGTATGTTCTTTTCACCACTAGAAGCCATTGCTCTCAGGGGAGTGATCAGGATCCACTTCCAGGAAGGGGATGTGGCCCCCACCTGGTATGTCCCTCTGTGTTTGACCAAAAGCCCCGGTCTAAGCTACAGCTTTCTGAAGAACGGGGGCGGGAGTGTGGAGAGCAGGCCAGGGCTTTGGCACCAGCCTGAGGGGAAAGAGTAACAGAAACGGGGGTAGCTGGGAACCATCCAGGTTGTATGCTTTGTGCTTGTTTGTGTATTTTTTACTACGAGCTTTCGCTGCATTGAAGTTGAGAATTAATAACTGAATGTTGCATGCAGAAGGTGATTTTGTGCCTGAACGGCAGAAGAAAAGCATATGCAATCCCTTGATCTCCAGACTATCCCCATGGCTAAATGACCGTGGAAGGTCTTCGGCGACAGTGTGGAGGCCTGAAGGTTCCTGATTCGGGGGCATTTCTGTGTGTTCATGGAGATCCTTTGGGCATCCCTAATCCAATTCTCCCCGTTTCCGAAGCCAGGATGATCTTTTTTTGAAATACAAACACATGCCTGGAGTAGCTCCCGGCTCAATGTGCAAATGTTGGGTCACAGCTTGTCCCCAAGGCCCTGCAGGTCCACCCCCACCCCCAGTCTCTGCAGCCTCAGGCCTCGGGGCCCCTTCCTCTACATCCCAGCCCTCCTGAGGGTCTTCCTGTTCCCAGGGCGGGCTTCACTTGATCTGACCTCCGGCCTTAACATTCGCTGCTCTCTGTGGCTGAGACCCTCTCATCCTACCTCGTCTTCCATCTTCCAAACCTCGACCCGTTACTTCCTTCTGAGCATCTTCCCTGAGCTCACATTCACTCCAGTGTGGGGAAGAATCCCTCCAGGAACTCTCCAAGGAGCCAGGATGGCCCCGTCCCCGCCCGAGCTGCTCCCTGCTCTCGGGGTCTGCGGCACTGTCCCTGTTTCCATTCCTGTGGCTCCTGCAACAAATGCCCACATGCGAAGTAGCTGAAAACAACACACATTTATCGTAGACAGCTCTGAATGCCAGAGCCCAAAGTCACTTTACTGGGCTAACGTCAAGGCATCAGCTGGGCTGCATTCCTCCTGGACCCTCCAGAGAAAAGGGGTTTCTTTCTTTTCCAAGTTCTAGAGCATCCCCGTGTTCCTTGGGTGCTGGCCTTTCCCCAGTTTTCAGAGCTGCCATGTAGCCTCTTCACGTGTCTTTCTGGCTCTCTGATCTCTCGTCCCCTCCTGTTCCGTGACTCGGACCTCCTGCCTCCCTCTAAAGAGGGCACTTGTGCTTTCAGAGGCCCACCCAGAGAGTCTAGGAGAACCTCCCCAACTCAAGGTCCTTCCCCACATCACACCCCCAAAGGCCCTTCTGCCACGTAAGGTGACACATGCACAGGTCCTGTGGATAAAGATGTGGACACCTGGAGAGAGGGCATTTGTCAGCCAGCAGCAGTGCGTCTCACCAGGCCACAGTCAGCTCTGGAGTCCGAGGATCGTGTCTCTGCTGTTCACTGTTGTAGACCTGGCATGTGGCACAGAGCCTGGGCCGTGGAGCTACCTACAAATACATTGTCGATTTAGGAAAATTAATGGATGAATGGATGGATGGACGGATGGATGGATGGATGGAAGGACTTCTGTGATATCCCAAGTTCACTTTGAAGCCGCAAAACCAGTCACGACACAAAACAGTTAGCTCAAGAGGCCCTATTTGGTTAAGAGCTGACTCAATCCAGATACCTTACGGTCCAGGGCCAGGCCATACCTAAGTGGGCCTCACGTGTGGGCACCTTCCCACTCTCAGCAGAGGCGCACTCACCCACCACGCCCTGATACACTTTATGGTGGATTCCTTTATCACTCGTTTGAAAGCCGGGCTGAGCAGGACCCATCCTGAGAACCCTTATGGTGATCAATGACAAAAGACCCCCACTGAGCAGACATAGGCAGATGGCCACCTCAGACAATTCCCAGCTCTAGCTCTAGGCCATGTGATTGTCCTGCGACCTAAAGAAACATGAGAGCTTGTGTGCTACACAAGTTTCAATCTCTACCTAGGCTAGCGTAGTCCCGTCACTACTATCTAATATTTTTAACATGAAAAGAGGTCAGGCTACAAGGAATAGGAGAAGGAGTTCAGACCCAGGTATTGTGCGACTCATTCAAAGAAGATCAGTGCACAGAGACGAGTCTGGCCCTCAAAGCATCTTCCAGGGAAAGTCACCCACAAGCCCCTGTGTGTACATCAAACTCAAGGGTTCCGTGGGCAAGGACCTGTACAGGCTCATCAGATAGCCATGCTGCCAATGCCAGCTCCCCGCCTACCCAGGAGCGCCCAGCTGAAGTCTCCAGAAGTGAAGTGGTGAGGTTCGGTGAGAGGCAGCCTTGCTGTAAGCCTCCAGCCTGCAGCTGTGCTCCACGGGGCAGCAGTCAGCACCTCCAGGACTGCACCCGATGCTTGCTGCAAGCCGCATGTAAACTGAGCTGACAAATTCCAGGCTGAGATTTTTTAGACCAAACGTCTGCGACTTTGTGGTTACTTAGCAATTGTTTGTGACCTACAAGATGATTGATAAAATGTTTTTCCAAAAATAAAATATGCCCATCAACTGACTTGAATTCTGTGTCTGTTGACCTTTTTCTCTTCAAGTTCTCACTTCCATTTGGATAGATTCCGTCATCCGGTCACATGATTTCCGGGGAGATTTGCTCTTGTACATGAACATGACTTTGCAGGAAACATAGGGGTGTGAACCCCACATGTCTGCTCACACTGTCTCTATCCCACCACCGCAGTGGACATTAGTAAAATGCAAGCAACATTTTAGTAACACTAAATAGGCCACAGAGAGCGTAGTTCAAGAGAAACTCTTCAAAAGTACCTGTGGTCTCATTTATAAGACGCTGCTCATTCTGCCTCCCAAAACCATACAGGAAACTGACAGCACAGAGGAAATTGTCTGCACAGCCCAGGGAGCAGGAGTGAGGGTCCATTTGTCACAACCTACGTCACCGCCACAGTGAGCTCTTCCCAATTAATGTCCACGTTCAGGAGAACCCTTGTTATCCCAATGCTGTTGCTAATTATTCCTGGCCAGCTTGGCAGAAGGCTTCCTGGGGAGGCCTTAAAAAATGGAGTCCTGGGACACCCACCGATTGCAGAACCAGGGAACCACCCACCAGGACTGTAGCCATTGGGAGCGAGGCGTGCCAGCAAGGTTGGTAGAAGCCTGTATTTAAAGAAAATCTGCTTGGATCCAAGGTAAGCGCAACCTGGCAAGTCAGATTATCTCGGCCTCTACAAGCGGGAGAGAAGGCAACTGTGGAAGCAGAAGTGCAATTGTCAAGGGATTCCCTGGCTAACGGACCCTGTGATTTGGGGGCTTGAATGTCCCTGCCGTGCTCTGACAGTTGCTTGACCTGAAAACATGATTTTCTGGGCGGCATTCTCATCGAATTCCTGGCCATTTATTTGTTCCTGCATCGACATTTGCCAGATATTTGCAAATCTTTCCTTTTGCAACTTTGCCGTGAAAATGACTATTCTTTGAGTTTCATAAATTGTAAAGTGTGTTGCATAATTAGAAAAGGGCAGCTATGTATTCTCTTTTTCCCCCTCGTTTTCACAATTTTATTCCACACCCTGGAGTCAGGGTTCTGACAGGATGTGCCAAGGTCAGCGTCGGAAGCTGAGTGGACCTCTTGGAGCTGGACGACAAGGATGGAGTCCACACGCTGATTCACACTTTCTACTTATGTGGCGAATAAACGTGTTTGAAACCTCTGAACGTTAACCCGGAGGTGGAGCTGAAACTAGGACAGATGCCGCTGCAGTGGCCGCATATCAGGCCGCCTCCGATGATGTGCGCAGCGCGATTTCTAAGGTGGATTAAAGTGTGTCTGCTAAGCTCATGGCCGGGGCACCGTAAAGGCAACTCACCCTCCCAAAAACCCACTCTCTTCTCATGTCCTGCGTCTTTCTTGATTGTTTATTGACTCTGACTATTTTCCTAGGAACACGTCAACCCTACAGTTCCAGACAGCCTCTACGTTAGCAAGAGTGATAAGGGCAGAGCTAAACAGCTTATCACGGTCCTAACGCCATCCACACTCACGGCTGTGGCAGGTGTAACCCTGCACCCCTGTCGTGTGAAAGAAAAGGCATCTTGCTGGGGCTGTGTGAGAAAGCAAAGAAGGTCAGCTGATGCCAGGAGCTGACCCACTGCACGTTTCTCATTCCTCCACCCGTTTGATCCCTACAACAATCTGTGAGCTGGATACGGTTATTATCCCCACTTTGCCGGCAAGCGAGGAAGAGGCATGGGCAGCAGAAGTGACTTGCCCTGGGGGATGCAAGGAGCACGGAGTGGCCAGGGCTCCCTGTGCACACGCTCAACTGCCACGCTACAGTGCTGCTCCAAAACTCCAGTGTCACCCCGTGACCAGATGGTGCCACCAGTGTCACCCCGTGACCAGATGGTGCCACACAGGCCCAGGCTCTTGGTACAAAGAATTGCATGAGGCACACACAGACGGCACAGCAAGGCAGCTGAAGTGTACCAAGCACAAGTGTCCCGCTCCGGAGGGGAGAGTGGACTGACCTCTGAGAGATGAGACAGTGTTTCCCTTTGAGTCTGAAGGCAGGAAACAGACGACGGCTCCATTCAAAGGCTGGTAGGTAGGAAGAATTCTCTCTTACCTGGGAGACAGTCAGGCCCTGTTTTATTCAGGGCTTCAACTGATGAATGAGACCTGCCAGCACAGAGAGGGCATCATCCTCCCTATTCAAACATTAATTTCAAATACCCTCACCCACACACCCAGAACAATGTTTGGCCAAATGTCTGGGAATCCAGTGGCCCACTCAAGCTGACACAGGGTGGGAAAGCTCCTTGCAGGTGATGCCAACTGTCACTTCCATGAGGGAAGGTTCATGCATAGGAGCTGCATATCAGGCAGGTGCTTAGAATTATGGGATGGAGGGGATGCACAAGCACAGAGGGGCCAGAGTAACAAAGCAGCACACACCCACCCAGTCAAGACAGGAAGCAGCACACACCTACCCAATAAGACAGGAAGCAGCACACACCCACCCAATCAACACAGGAAGCAGCACACACCCACCCAATCAAGACAGGAAGCAGCACACACCCTCCCAATCAAGACAGGAAGCAGCACACACCCACCCAATCAAGACAGGAAGCAGCACACACCCACCCAATCAACACAGGAAGCAGCACACACCCGCCCAATCAAGACAGGAAGCAGCGCACACCCACCCAATCAAGACAGGAATCAGCACACACCCGCCCAATCAACACAGGAAGCAGCACACACCCGCCCAATCAACACAGGAAGCAGCACACACCCACCCAATCAACACAGGAAGCAGCACACACCCACCCAATCAAGACAGGAAGCAGCGCACACCCGCCCAATCAACACAGGAAGCAGCACACACCCGCCCAATCAACACAGGAAGAAGCATACACCTACCCAATCAAGACAGGGCAGACATGGCTAGAGATTACGCAGCCTTGGGAACAAAAAACAACTTAAAGGACCTAAACTACACCAAACTGATGCTGATCTCATCTTGCAGTATCCGGGAGTGGGGGAGGAGGGGATGGGGTGACACAGGCCAGGAGGACAAGCTGCCCACAGTGGCATGGCTTGAGGAAGCCCCCTGCAGTGCTGGCAGAGCCCAGTCCTGGGCACTGCCCCCACCAGCCATCCTGGCACGAGGCCTCCCCTCTGCAGCCCTGACCTCGCCAAGCCCAGCCCACTGCAAGAGTGACTCCTCGCCTCCCTGGAACTCCCAGGCTGACTCCAAAGTCCAGTGACAGGCAGAACAGCAGAACCTCAACACCAGGAAAGCACGGCTGATCCTCGGGGAAGCCTGAGAGTTTAGGAAATGAGCATTCCGACCACTCACCCAATATCGCAATAATGGGGTCTTGCCCAGGGTCAGGGGCTCCCAAAGGCACAGAGCACACTGCAAGTGACCCTCCCACCCCCCAGACACCCCTCCTTGAGGGGCTTCCCCTCACTGGACCAGGGAGGTGTCTGCCTTAGCTCTCACTCTGGCACCAGCGGAGCAGAGCTGGGAGTGGCGCCATCAGCCAGGACATGCCTTGGTTTTCGGCCACTGCGAGCATCTGGCAGCAAAGCTCTCACACCCTTCTCAGCCCCCAGCCGGGTCTCTGTCCAATCCAGGGAGATAGCCTGGCACGTGCAAGTGAAAGGATCTGTACCATGCCCTGCGAGCCAGCCTGTGCCAGGGTCAGGTGCCACAGGGAAGTTAACTCAGTCACCGCCATGCTGGCTGGTAATTCACCAGGGAATACTGGCTTCATTTACCAGATGCAGAAACAGGGCAGGCAAATGGAGAGGGTGGCTTCAGAATTCCACATTAATGTGTAGGGCTGTAAATACTAAATAATATTGATGACTTGGCCTAAATTCAGATTTTCTTCCTGGAAGCAGCCATAAATCACATGAAAACATGTCATACATGGGAAGCCTGATTTGCGAGGAGCATCTGAACAGATATAAATGTCACTCCTTTGAAGAGCGGAGGAGTTAAGCCTCCCTATGTATGTGGCTCTGGGTCAGGGTCTGTGAGGACGCAGAGGAGGGGGTCAAGGTGTGGTCCCCGGGGAGACCGCCGGATTATGGGTGGGGAGACAGATGGGCGGTGAGTCTCTGTCCTCTGAAACCTGGTAGGCCAGGAACGCTCCAGGCACAGAGTTCTTACCAGAGGAGATGTGAGAACAGGGGTTTCCAGAGCTGCACCTAAGTTCAGCAGAGATAGGAGGGTGTACTATTCCTTTTTTAAAAATTTTTTATTTTTTTGCACTCTGCCACCCATGGCTGGAGTGCAATGGCATGATCTCAGCTCACTGCAGGTGAGCTCACCGCCTTCCAGGTTCAAGTGATCCTCCTGCCTCAACCTCCCAAGTAGTTGTAATTACAGTTGAAAGCCACCATGCCCAGCTAATTTTTCTATTTCCAGTAGAGATGAGATTTCACCATGTTGGCCAGGCTGGTCTCAGACTTCTGACCTCAAGTGATCCACTTGCCTCGGCCTCCCAAAGTGCTAGGATTACAGGCGTGAGCCACCATTCCCAGCCGAGGATGTGACATTTCTGGTAAGACAAACAGGGACCACGAATTGCGTGCACTCAGCACCCTCTGTGCTAGGCACGGTTCTGAAAGTTCAGCGGCATCGTCTAACTCACCCTCTGTTTCCTGTTTGTACAGGGGAGGACGCAGAGAGCCAGGACGCATAAGGTCCAGGTGAGGGACAGCCCAGGTCTACACACCTGTAAGAAGAAAGTGGGTAGACAGGGTCCCTCCAGTTTGGACCTCACATTCCCTCTGGACTCACACCCTCCTTCCTAGCAAGACCTCGGGAGGAAACGTCCTGGACACGTCGGGGCTGGTCTGTGGAAGGGCCTGTGAGTCAGCCAGCGTGTGCCAAAAACGACTTGGGTTGAGGCTGAAAGAAGTTGGGTTGGTTTTGCGGTGGTTTCAGTGGTAGGCTGAGGACCCTGCTTGGTGGAGAGTGGTAGATGTTTGGGAAACAGAGCTGACACAGTGGATGCCTGGTATGTGTGGGATCCATGTCTGCAGATTCACCTACTTGCTGACATCAATACTTGTGGTGCTTTCATAGTCACTAATGAACGTGCGCAGAGAGGCAACGGCATCTGCGTGAGGTCGGCAGGCGTGTTCCCGCTGAGGTCAGCAGGGAGTCGGTGCTGGTTCCGCTCTCTCCTCTCAGCCCCGCACTGTAAATAGGTGTCTTTCGTGCCGTCTGTTTAGCACGGTAGCTTTTGCGTTTTTACTCATTTTGTTGGTGTATTTGCTGCTTCACTGAGCCCAGAGCCAGAGTCCCCTCTAGTGTTCCTAAAGGCAGGACACCGGTGCCGTAGGGAGGACCCGCGTGGGTTAGAGACGCTCCCTCCGAGCACGAGCCACGGTGCTGCCGGCCACGAGTCCAGTGTTAAAGAATCAGCAATGCGTCCTGAATATGATGTCTTAGACTTCGACATAGAACACCGGGTCAGGCACTGATTGGTTGGCGAAAAGTGCTCAGAGGCTTCTAGAAGCCTAACCCTGTATCTCCCCAAGAAGCAAGGCCTCAGTACTCAGGAATTCAGCATCCACAGTGACTTTATAGGACATTGCTGTGGTGAATAATGAGAGTCCCCTGTAGCTGAACAAAGAGCTTTCTCCCAAGGGGAAGTCCATTCCCAATAGGTCAAGAGAGAGCGCCCTGGTCTGAGACTGGCCACTGCCGCAGCCTCTGCCAGTCTACTTCCTGAAGGCCTGCTCTGCACCGGGGCTGGGCCAAGCTCTTTCCCTGTATCTTCCCTTAACCGTCAGAACAACCCAAAAAACTGGGCCATTTCTCATTTACACATGAGGGGACTGAAGCCGGACATCAGGTGGCTGTGGCCAAGGCCGCAGGACTAACAGATGGCCACCCAAGGCGGAAACCCAGGCAGCCCAAGGCCTCCCACACCCAGGGCCCCAGCGTTTAGTGACCCCCACCGGCACTCCCACACGGCCCAGGAGAGGACCCCGCTCAGCAGCATCTCCGTGTGTGTCCGGAGGAGGATGGGACATGTGGATGTTGAGACCACAGTGCACCGTGAGCCCTCCCCGGGAGCAGAGCACCCTACTTGGGGTTGGGGTGCAAGGGCAAGTGGGGCACCCACCTGGAGAGAGCCCAGATAGAGCGGAGCACCCGCCCAGATGGGCATCTTCCTGCAAGTGACGTGTGGAAAGGCATCCTCGGAGGTGAGCCACCTCTGCCTGGGGACATCTTGGCTGGTATTTTAAGGCCAGACAGGCATGGTGAGTGGCACCGAGGAGGGAGCACACCCTCCCTGGTCACTGTGCTCTTTGTACCTGTTTGGGGGATGTCCCAGCAAATGAGTACCTGGAGAGGGGACCAGCACTCAGCAGTGAGGTCTTGTCTCCAAGTGCAGAGAGGGGCTGCCCGAGCAGCCCGGGGCACTCCATGGCTCCGTGGGGGCAGGGAGATAATGAGCCTTGAACCATGGGAGGTGAGGATCACTTCTCAGGAGCAAAGAGGGAGCCCAGGAAGAGACGGGGAACCAGGAGCTGCAGTTGCCTGAGCAAAAAGCCTCAGACATCCCAGGCAAGGGCACAGTCCCAGTCCCACCGTGAGCCCGCGCTGTCCTGGGATCTCTAGGCCAGTGACAGAACCTCTCTGTGCCTCGACTTCTCTACCGAGAAAGAAAGGTTGACAGGAGTGCATTTGAGGGGAAGTTGTGAGGATCAAAAAGAGGTGACAGACACACAGTGAGTGCAGGGGCTCACGCATCTGATTCCAGCATTTGGGGAGGCCAAGGCGGGTGAATTGCTTGAGTTCAGGAGTTCAAGACCAGCCTGGGCAACATGGAGAAACGCTGTCTCTACCAAAAATATAAAAATTAGCCAGGCACGGTGGAGCCCGCCGGTGGTCCCAGCTACTCTGCAATGCAGGTGGTGGAGTCTCAGTGAGCTGTCATCTTGCCACTGCACTCTCCTGGGTGACAGAGCGAGACTCTATCTCAAAAAAAAAAAAAAAAAAGTGAATAGGCACAACAGAGCATAAAGAGCTGCAGGCAGGGCACAAATGCAGGCTTCCCGCAGCATCCTCTTACCTGCACCCTCCCTTTCTCCCTCTGCATTTTCTTGGAAGGGAGCTGTGATTCCTGAGTTCATCCTAAGCTCTGTAAGCATTCAGACTCAAACCAGCATTTCAACCACAGGAAACAGACGGCCCTTTAGGAATTGCTCTGCCCAGATAATCTGATCTAAGCCCTGCCTGTAGGTGGGGATTCGGGAGGGCTGAGCATCTCTCTATGAACCTATTACAATTCTCTCACAGGACAGGGGGGATCACGGCCGTTCAGAAACTGTTCTTGTTTATGCTTCATTTGAACGGTTAATATTAAATCAAAGCGGACTAATTATAAACATGCAGGTGACAAGTGTGTCAATAGGAGATGAATTCACGATAAGTGCCACACAGTCTCATTTGAAATTAATCTGTACTAACGGAACACCCTGTAAACATTTTAGCTCGATGCCCCTTGTAATTTGTGTGACTGCAAAAGCTTCCGCCAGGACCTGCAGCAGGGGCCAGGCACCTGAGCAGGCAAGAGGCCCCCTGGAGGCTGAGATGCTCCCGGAGCATCAGGGTCCTCCATGCCAGGCCTCAGCCTGGGAAGGAGCAGACACTCATGTGGCCCTCAGAACCCTCACACCGGCCCCAAGGGCTCCTCCTTCTGAAGACACCATCCTTGGCTCTCCACGTCTCTCTGTAGCAAAGTTGATTCCTGGTCAATGGACTTGCTTGAAGGATGTTTCTCTGTTACTTGCTGAGATTGTGACCATTGTGTTAGTTTTTGGTTTTGGTTTGTTTTGTTGTCTTTTGGTTTCTTTTCTTCTTTATTTTTGTAGACAGTCTTGCTCTGTCAAGTCAAGCCGCAGTGCAATAGCACGTCACGGCTCACTGCAGCCTCAAACTCCCTGGCTCAAGCGATTCTCCTGCCTCAGCCTCCTGAGTATCTGGGACAACAGGTGTGTGCCACCACACCCAGCTAATTTTCTTTTAAATGTGGAGATGAGGGTCTTGCTATATTTCCCAGGCTGGTCTCAAACTCCTGGGCTCAAGCGATGCCCCCTCCTTGGCCTCCCAAAATGCTGGGATTACAAGCACAAACCACTGTGCCCAGCCAGATATTTTAATCAGGTCCAACACTTCAGGGCAATTACAAAATAAAGGTGCAGCCATGATTCCCAAATGAGAGCTAAGCATATTATATTTTGTCTGCAGGGAAGACTCAAGAGGAGCAACGGGCAGAAAAGGGAACTCAGCTCAAGAGAACTGTGTTCTGGCGTCGCGTGTACCAGCAGGGTGGTGTGGACAGTGCTTGCTGGCTCCAGCCCCAGTCCTACCATGTGGGGCTCAAGGATGCTGGTGTTGGGTGGCGTCTTGAGGCTCAGTGCAAGCATCCTGTGTGTGGGGTGTGATCCCCGCTGTGTACCCCTCTCTCAGTTGCAATGAGGGTCCAATGAGAGGTCCCAGGACTGTCAGGGATGGTCTTACCATTTCCTGAAGGATCCTGGGGAACCCTGGAGAACCCCAGAGGACCCTGGAGGACCCAAAAGAACCCTGGGTGACCCTGGGAATCTGGAGGGCCCTGGAGAATCCCAGAGCCGTGAGACTAGAGGTCAACCCGAGACCTTGAGCTGTTTGTGTCTCCCTGCCCCCGTAGGTTCCAGAACACACTGGCTTCCTTAGATATCAATAACAGCTGGAAAGCCGTTTCCTTGGTTCATCTTTCCAGAAAAATACATGGCACCAGCTATAAAAAGTAGTTCCGAGTGCCTGCACTTCACCATTCAAAACAGGGGATTGCCTATCACAGGGTAACTAGTAATAATGAGATTATTTTATAAATGCACTTCAGAAGAGATGGGCGAAGCCTCATCACACCTCAGTACACAGCCTCGGTATTTCTCTTTTGAAGGCACAGCTGGACTTGCACAATTCTCAGGCAAGCTTGAGAGAAAGGAAAAATGAAAGTGCCAGGGCCCTGGGTGATGCTGGTGTGTATCTCTAGAAGGGAGACAGAATTTCATTTTCTCACTTCTTATCCCTACCACAAGTCACCAATGGCCTGTGAAGGGAAAAATGGAGAGGACCACAGTCATTGTTCGCACTAAGCTAAAAAGATTAGGGAAGAGGCAATGCAAGCTCTTAGCAGGTGTTTCTCTTTGAGCTTAAAAAATTGGTTTACTAAGCAAACCTTGTAATAGTCTCATTGGCTAAGAAAATGAAGGAAAGAAAGTAGAGCTAACGAAGGAGGCTGACAGCCAGAAAAAGTTGTCTTAATAACCTAGTTTGGGTAAATGTCCTCAGAATGCTTTTTAAAACCTATTAACATGAGGTGTGGTTCTACTCAGATCTATTTTCTAAACACTGCATCGCCACTGCCACTAAAATGACTTCTCGCAAGGTCGTTTTGGGAGGAGGGCGCTTACCCTGCAAATCAGAAGCCAGGGTTTTTCTTCTCTGATTGTCTGCAGAGCGCATGGGTCACCTTGAGGAGGGTCCGTCTTTCCTCCTCTCGGAAACGAGGGTGGTTGGCATCTGCTCATCAATCCCCAGGGAGCCTTCAAGGGCTTCTCAGACAGGGCACGTCCTCCAAGGCAGGCAAAGCCGGAGAAGCAGAGCGGGGCTGTTCTGTTTCCACGTATTCCTGGCCTGGCGTCCCCGACTTGGGTCCAAGGAGGAGCTGATTGTCACCTGGATTTTCACAAAGCCTCAGCCTCGTGCCTGGGCCGGTGCTTCCACATTCAAGATCTCATTCAATCTGTGGAATACCCGTTTTTGCAGAAGCTGCTCACTGACCGCTTGAAAAGATGAGGCCCGAGCTACAGAGTTTGAGACTGGCCTGGGGTCACGCAGCTTGTGGCATTTAAACTCTGGCCGTCAATGACTAAAAAGACTAAGATGGTTGGGGGGAAAAAAAGTGTGGCTTTAAAAAATTGAACTAATATTCGTATAGCACTTAGACCAGAGACTCAGACCAGTGACCGGGGCATGGTAAATGCTACATAAGGGCTAGTTCCGGAAACCAAGGCATCTGGGCTAACATTATGCATTTGTATTCTATTAATTTTCTAGGACCCATTGGAACCGTGAAGCCATTTGTGCATACAAACATCGAGAGAAGCATCTTCCTAACAGCGCACTCTCTTCAAGAGCAGTCGTATTTTGTGTTCTTGAGGTTCCTGTCAGATACCATTTTTTTTAAACCTTTAAAAGTTTGTTTTGTTTGGCTGCTGCAAGCAACAAATTGTTTGGAAGTATTAACGCAGACATAGAGACTCACCAGTTTTTTTGCTGTGTGAGTTCTAGTCCCTGCTCTTCCACCTGGATAACTGAGGCGGAGCCAATAACTTATTTTCTTGGAATTTAAGTTTCTTTTTCAAAAAAATGGAAGTAAAAATGCTTTATATGTATTTCTTTAGCACCTAGCATGTGTGAACTTCTGGGTTCACCTCAGGGAGTCACAGCCAGTGCTTCGTGTTTGTTGAACAAATGTGTTGAGAAATTGATAAGGAACGAGGTGAGACGAACCTGGATTTTTCCGTTTCTCAAGGGCTGCATGAACAACCTTAAGGGGTTCTAGAGAACAAAAGGCTGCCCATCCCCCAGAACCTGGGAGGAGCAGGTGGAATACATCTCATGTCTCAGTCAAGGCACCAGTCAGAGACTGTCTCTGTGATGCCTGCCGTTTTCCTGCCCCTCATTCTTTCTCTCCAGTCGTCCTCTCATTTCTTCTTTACTCTTCGTCCTCCTCCTTCTTCTTCTTCCTCTTCCTCTTCTTTTTCTTCCTCTTCTTCTTCTTCATTTTATATGTAGGTGTTTTGCTCTGTCACCCAGGCTGGAGTGCAGTGGTATGATCATGGCTCACTGCAACCTCTACCTCCCAGGCTGAAGCGATCCTCCCAAATCAGTCTTCCAAGTAGCTAAGATCACAGGCAAGCACCATCATGCTGGCTAATTTGTAAATTTTAGAGATGGGGTCTCACTATGCTGTCCAGGCTGGTTTCCAAACTCTGAGGTCAAGCGATTGTCCTGCTTTGCCCTCCCAAAGTGCTGGGATTACAGGCATGAGCCATCAATCCAAGACTTATTTTTTTCCCTTTTCTGCTTCTCCCCACTGGCATTCCGTCACCAGCCAAGGGGAAGGGCCCTCACCTGCCTGCTCTGTATCTTTGATTCCTATCTTCATGAAACATGTTAGTGCTCTTTTCCGTGTGTGTGGATTTGTAACTATTTTATTGAAAACAATGTACAAACCATAAATACAGCACTCAGTAAATTACACACGATGAAAACAGGCATGAATATCTTCCAGTCAAAAAACAGGATATCACCACATCCAGACGCCCCAAGCCACCACTGGGTAACCACACCCTCCTCCTTACAGTTAAGCAATGTCCTCTGCTGCAAAAGCACAAACTCAACCTAAATAGAACTCTGACAGACACTCCATGGTGAACTCAAAACAAATAGAACCATAACACACACTCCATGGTGACACTTCAAACTAAATAGAACCGTGACACACACTCCATGGTGAACTCAATCCAAAGAGAGCCATGACACACACTCCGTGGTGCCTGACATGTTTCGCACACACTGCACCTGTGAGACCCCCACACACTGTATGTGCGTTTTTACCGGGTCTTTTCACTGCTACTTTTTGGGTGTTGTTAGTAGGCCTTTTAACTTTTAGTAATTAGGATTTTAATTTAACATATTGTAAATTACACAGGGCGACAGTTTTTACTTTGTACAATGTACTTTTTTAAATTCACTCACAAATTCTCCTTTTCCCACATAGATGTGCGTGTGTGTGCAACAAAGCCCCTGCCTGGGAATGCGTGTGGCCACGTTTTACAGTGGCCCCAAATTGGAAGGGACCTGGATAGCTCTCAGCCTAGCAATGGACAAATCCCTGTTGCTGTATTCAAGCAGCAGGATCCTCTGCGGGGCCCGCCCTTTGTTTCCCTCTCAGCGTGGCCTTTAGCACCATGGGCTGAGAGCTCAGTGCCACTTCACCGCCTCCCCTAGTGGACCACGGGCTCCATTCGTGTCTCCTCAACATGGTGGAGCCACGGAACACCCCTCCTGCTTCCAGAGGCTCAGTTGGTTTCCGAGCTGTGCACCGGAGGCTCCTATCTGCAATTTTGTGTCTCTGGACTTGAAGGCGGCCTGTGGCTTTGCTGATGTTTCACCGAAGCAAAACCCATGCCCTTGGCTGTCACCTGTGTCCAGAACCCACAAGCAGCCCCAGAAAGCAGTGTGTCTGGTGTGTATGTGCTAACCTCCAGTTCTCATGGCTCCAGCAGCTCTGATGCTATACACCACTATTGTGCTTTTCTCATTGTCCTCAAAGGGGGTCGGTCTGCCTCCGCTGCTCCACACCCTACTCCCAGAAATGGAAATGGCCCTAAAACTCGCGTTCCCCTTCAGGTGGAGAACAACCGTTTACCTGGAACTACCATTTATGTGTGGTGGTAAACGGGGAAAGGAGAACCACAGATCCCCCGCCGTTCACTGCCCTGTGCTCTGCCAGCCGGCTTTGCCACAGATCCAGAGTCCACGTGCGAGGGTTTGCCTCTGGACTCCATTGTGCCATATCGGTCTATATGTCTCTCTTCGTTCCCACAACACGTGTTTTAGATAGCACTGAAAGTAAACACAGGTCTGAGGGAAAACATTCTCCCACTGTTTCTTCCTTTTCAGTAGGACCTTGACTGTTTGGAGAGTTTGCATTTTCATATAAATTTTACAATTTGCCTGTACATTTACAAAAATTAAATAAGCCCTCTCCCCTACACAGAAACGTCCATGCACACACACACACACACACACACACACACACACACACACACACAGAGACCTGTTGGCATTTCGATTGATATAGCTTTGCCTCTGCAGGTAAACTTGAGGGAGATTAACAGCTTTACAATATAGAATTTTCCGATGCATGCATCTCACACATCCTTTCATTTAATTAGGTCTTCTTTGATTTTCTCAGCATTGTTTCCCCAGGTTTTCTAATTGTTCTCAGTGGCAGTTTTGGTTTAAATGAACTTGCCCACTCTTTCCAAAAGAACCCATGCGAGCGTTATTTTAATTTACATGAAGAGTACAACGCTATAGGCCTTATTCTGTTTTGCTTTTTCATCCGGCTCTATAGTTCCTGTTAATTTATGAGTATCTACTTTATTGCTTCTAATTGTTACATAGTAATCCAGCGGTGTCCTTAATATATGAGGAAACCTCATAGAGTAACAAAATGAAAAAGGAAACAAAGGTTGACGAATAGAGACAGAAAGCTCCTAGAGAAAGCCACGCAAAGGGACAGTGTGTGAGAAACACCCAATCTCAAAGCCACGCAAAGGGACAGTGTGTGAGAGAAACACCCAATATCACTGACAAAGAAGTGCAAAAAAAAAACCACGAGAAGCAAAAACAAACCGAAAAACCAGATCTACCAGTGCTGCTATCAGATTGGCAAAGGCTTGAAGAAGACAGCTATAACATCCACATTTGCTGAGGGTATGGACAACACAGTCACTTTCACTGACTGCTGCTGGGAGCGAGCTGGAAATCAATCTGTCAATAGCTATCAGGATGAAAACTGGGTAGGTGCTTTGACGTGGCAGATTCTCTTCTTGATGATTTGTTCTCATCAAACAAAAGCCCCATCACAAATTCACCAAGTACGAAACGAGATTGTCATCGTGGCGCTAGGTGTAATTGAAAAGGAACTCAAACGACCTGCACGTTTGTTAACAGAAGACTAAGTGCATGAATTCTTGGTACAAGTGAAATGCTTTGCAGCTGTTAAGACGTAATCTAAAAATCTTACTTACAAAGATGCCGAGGTCAGGTGGAAGGAAGAGGAGAGTGAGTGTGTGGCTGGACGGCCTCCTTTTCCCGCAGTGTAGGCTGTGACGAGCACTCTGGTCGTCGCTGAGACAGAGCCTCCAGGGAGGCTGGAGTTCAGCTCCTGGCTTTGTGCCACCCTGGTCATGTTTCACAGCTTTCTTAAGTCTCATGACTAATCTGCTTAAAGTACTTAGATGCAGCCAGGCATGCAGAAAACGATGGATCAATGTCACCTATTCCAAGTAAAATGCACCCATACAATAATAATATTAATAATACATGTATAGGAAGAGATCTTAAAGAATAGACACAATATGTGACTTGATTTCCAAGTTAACCATGTTTGTGACGTTTAACTTGACTATTTTATGATGGCTTTGTAATTGTTTATAACTGGAAAACATAATATAGAAAGAATGCGGTAATTTTTAAAGAGAAAGTGCCGTGGGTGTCTTCCTGGGTGCTGATGCCCATTCAGCCAAGTCTTGGTATCAACTTGGAGGGTGAACATTCCCCTGAAGATGCAGCCTCTTGGGAAATGGAAAACGCTGTGATGCTCCATACACTCGATACCCCAAATGCACAGACAGCAACTCCTCGGGGAGTCCCTGAATCTTGGGCACAGGGTGATTTGTTGAAACTTAAAAAAAAAAAAATCTTTGCAGTTATTCTCACCTCCCTTGTGTTAACTTTTAGGGGTTACTGTGCATTATTTTTCCATTAAGAAACTAGATAGATAACAGTGCAGTTGACATTGAAATTAATTGACTTTAGAATGAACACGTTTCATTCTAGACCTCAGGTAAACTTTCAGAACCACTTAAGGACTTTCAGCTACCCATGCAAAGCCATTCAAGTTTCTGTTCAATAGCTCACATGACAAATGTGTCTGGCTAATTTAGAAGACAATGGAGAAGCAAATGGGTTGATTTAGGGCCTCTTTAGAATTTTGTCTAAGTTTCTGGGATGGAGGCTTCATGGTCAAGTGTCTTAGTCATCTAATGCCCAGGCAGAGTCGATCGTCACCTAGCACAGGCGCCTGCCCTGATTTGAACCCTTCTTGTGACGCCTCATCATGTGCCGTACTTGGGAGAGAACACAAAAAGGCAGAGTGATGGCACTGATCTGGAGGAAGACGGATGTGAATGTGCTCAGGCTTGCAGCAGAAGCGAGACGATGCCTTCCACAGGAACGGACAGAAGGGCACTTGATGCAGGACCATTTGGAGGTGTGGTCAGGGTGAAGAAGTTGGCGAGGGATGCGGATACACTCAGGATCTGTTTGAAGAAAGAGGGGCCGCCCCGACCTCAGACCTTCAGGGGAAGGGTGGGGTCAAGGGATGAGGCAGCTGGGTGATTGGGGGAAGGGGAGCAGACATCTCCCCTGCCCTCCTCCTCCTTCTGAGGCTCCCACGGGCTCAGCCCACCTGGAATGAAAGGCAAGGCTCCCAGCGCTGCTCTCCCTGGGGGCTGAACCTCTGGGGCTCAGGGCAGTGAAGGGCTCTGGGGAGCAGCAGACATCAGTCTGTCATCAATGGCTAAAGGACAATGGGCCTAAAATAACTAAGAACAGTGCCCAGCTTTCGTTTCCACTTGAGGCTGATTCTGAAGATAGCAGTGACCTTCAAGTGCCCTCAGTGCCAGGAAGAGTGCACACTCAGAGCAGCTGCATGCACCCACCGTGGGCGTGGATTTGTGCTTTGGGCCTTGGCGGCAGGCCTGTGGTGCCAGGATTGTGGCTAAGAAGGATGTGGGGTGTGGAGACCCCAGTCTTCACCGCCACCCCTCCAAACCCAATACTGTGGTTTGCATCCCCATGGAGTTCATCCTAGCAACAGGGTCATCTTCGAATTACAAATCACATGATGTCACTTCTCTAGCTGAAAGCTTTCCGTAGTTCTCAATGTTCTCAGAATAAAAAAATAAATACAGCCTCTTCACGATCGCCCTAAGGCCCGCATGACCCACTAGGCCAGCGGCTTCGGCTGATTCCATCCACTCCTCCTCCGGTGTCCTCAGGCCCTGCCCTCCTGTCGGCCCCGCCCAGCATAGGCCAAGGCCCAGAGCTCTTCCCAGCCCCAGCTCTCCTTCCTGCTGATCCCTGACCTGCCATGTCTGCTCCAGCTCTGTGCAGCCCCACCCATCCGTTCTTTCCTTTGCAGCTCCAAGGTGACCTCTGTGAGCCTCCCTGAGCGTCTCCCCAGGCGTTCCAGATCAGAGCCCACAGCTGAACCCCTTTCTTGCCTTTATTGTATACTGCCTACCTACTTCTTGGCACATAAATAAAATGTATGCTCATAAAATGTATGCTCCATGCAGGCAGAGGCCCCTGCTGCATTCTGAGGTGCCGCACTCAAGGCAGAGGCTTGCTTGGGTGAGCATGTGAGGGATGAATGGTGTGAGCAAACGTGCCCGAGGGCATACCACCCATGCGTGTGGTGTAGGCAGCCTGGCTCCAGCGCTTGTCCCCTACAGACACTGCTGTAAGCACAGCTACATTCCCCGGGGGAGGCATTTCACCTGTGGGCAACAGGACTTTTACACCTTCAGAGCCTCAGTGGCGAGCCGAGAAGCACAAATGTCCTGACTCGGTGATCAGAAGTGCTGTGGAGTGACGCCACCCCCACGCTCATCCGTTGTGTCTGCGCAGACCCTGCGTCCGGCATCTCCAAAGGGCTGTCAGGGCTCTTTCCTCCATGCACGTTTGTGTAGGTGAGAGATCGAGGGCTTTTCTGGGAAACTAATGAGAAAACAATTACCAAACATACCTGATACCATGTTTTAGGGAACTTTCTTGCCGAGATCTGGACCCTAAACTTCAGCCAGTGGGTTTCGGGTCTCAGAACGAGTTCTGAGACCAACATTGGAAACAGATGGTGACCTCATGGGGGTGACGGCCATGGCAGCTTTTTCTAACAGATTTTTCTTTCCCTTTCCTTCGGGTAGTGTCTACCGCCCCAGATTCACTGATGTTTCCTTCTGCGCTGTCTACTCTGCTATGAAGCCTGTCAAGTGAATTTTTAATTTTAGATATTGTATGTTACAGCTCTGGAAATTTCAATTCACTTATGCCTTTCTCATCTTATTATGTTCCGGTTTTTCTCAGGATTTTTGAACATATTACAATAGTTTTACTAAAGTTTTCGTTTACCGATTCCATCAACCTCTTTCATTTCTGGGTCTGTTTTTTAACAGTTTCTTCCCTTCATTATGGGGTTATATTTTCCTGCATCTTTGCATATCTCATAATTTTAAAAAATGAAACACTGACTATTTTGCAAGTTACATTACTGACCATCTGGATTTTTTTTCTTTCCGGAAGTGTTGGCTTCTGCTCTGGCAGGCAGTTAAGTTACCTGCAAGTCAACGCTATCTGCAGAGAGGCTCTCTTTGAAATGTGCTGGGCGGGGTGTAGACCAGCGTGCTCCCCTCCTCCAGCAACCCCCGATCTCTGAGTGTCACCCCTCGTCCAGCAACCCCTCCATCTCCGAGTGTCGCAGCTTTCAGTCAGAAAGCTGAGGCTCAGCAAAACATCTTCATTGCAGATGAACAGAACTGCAACACGACTCACTCGCTGGGAGCCACGGAAGTTCCTCCTTTTTGTGGAGACATGCAGACATTTGCACTTCCCCCAATAGCTGGCCTTTGATGGCCTCCTTTGGTCTTATCCTGCACATGTACAACTTCACATTTGCTGTTGTGCAGGGTTTTGGAGCTCTGCCCTATTATAATTTCCTCCTCTTTGAGAATCTGCCCTGGAAAGTGTAGGCGCCTCAGCCTCCCTGAATTTCCACGTCCACGTCTTCAGCAGCGTCCCAATGCTTTGTGCTGGGCTGATTCTCCCTCCACAAGCAGACTTCTAGAAAGTCCCTCCAGGCAGGGGGCCAGGGCATTCCCAGGGCGTGGGGGTCCCTGAAAGGTCCCTTCTCCAGGGCCACAGCCTTGCCCTCCCTGTTGTCCAGTATCTAGAAACAGATGCTCATGTGTTTTGTCCAATTTCCTGGTGGTTTATCGCAGGAGTCCTGTATAAGTGACTTCACGACAGCCAGAAACAGACGTCCCGGCTGGAGCTGTGCCCTGGTTATTGTCCCGTGTCCAGGAAGGGCACTTGGGAGACACTGAAGAGCATAGTGTCATCTTGTAAGGCAGCAGTCCCCAACTGTTTTCACACCAAGGACCTGTTTCGTGGAAGACAACTTTTCCGCAGAACGGGCAGAGTGGGGGTGGGATGGTTTTGGTATGAAACGGTTCCACCTCAGATCATCAGGCATTAGATTCTCACAAGAAGCATGCAGTCTAAACCCCTCCTATGCACAGTTCACCACTGGGCTCGTGCTCCTGTGAGAATCTAGTGCCACTGCTGATCACTGATCAGACAGGGGCAAAGCTCAGGCGGTACTGCTGCTCATGCTCACCTCCTGCCGTGTGGCCTGGGTTCCTAACAGGCCACTGGCCAGGACCAGTCCATGGCCCAAGGGTTGAAGACCCCTGTTATAAGGCACCTATTTCACTTGTGTCTTTGAATTATCTTCATCTTCCAAACAATGAGACAGAGTCACTCTTTTAGACCCAGCAGGGTTCAGTGGGGGGCGGGAGGGGGACATGGTGGAATCCCAGGATTCCAGGCTGTCAGCTGCATCTACGTGCAGGGTCCCGCCCTTCCCCTGTAGGGCCAGGCCCTGGCTCAGGAGGGCAGCCCAGCCACAGACGCCCCTCCCCTGAATCCTACACTAAGTCCTGAGCTCCTTCTCTGCTGCAGACGCCCCTCCTCTGAATCCGTGGTACTCTTCCCTGAGTCCTGAGCTCCTCCTCTGCTGCAGACACCCCTCCTCTGAATCCCTGGTGCTCTTCCGAGTCCTGAGCTCCTTCTCTGCTGCAGACACCCCTCCTCTGAATCCCTGGTGCTCTTCACCTGAGTCCTCAGCTCCTTCTCTGCTGCAGACACCCCTCTTCTGAATCCCTGGTGCTCCTCCCTGAGTCCTGAACTCCTCCTCTGCTGCAGACGCCCCTACTTAGAACCCTAGGTGCTGTTCCTCTGAGTCCTGAGCTCGTCCTCTGAACAGCTCCATCCGGCTGGTTGCAGCTGACTGCATTTACTCACCTGCTGCCACGGAGACTCTGCTTTCAGCCTTAAGGTGGTGCTTGGTGCCCCGGAGATGCCCTCTTCATCTCTTGAGTGAATCAAAGGCTCTCAGGGCAGCTGCCATTCCAAAGTCTGCACAGCCTTGACGGCTGTCATTTCCTCACCTCAGCACGTGCCTCCCACTCAACTCTCCTGCCATTCTGACCACTGACAGTAAAGCTGTAACAGGTGCATGCTATACCATGCCAGGAGGGGGCTGTACCCTGCTGCCATCAGTAGAAAGTCCCAATCAGCACCATTGGGAAGACAATCCACCTCCAAAATCTCCTTCTACAGCCTTCTTTCTAGAACGACTCCCAGGGCCGATGTTCGCAGCATCTTACTCCGGATTCTCTGAAATAGATTGAGTTGGAGAGTTTCCTGCACGGGGCTTATCCCATGGGAGAGCGGGTGAGGGGCACAAGTGGGAGGAGCGTCCAAAGAGCTCTCCATGGTGGGGCAGGAGCAGGGCTGGTCTCTAAGTGACCTCAGAGCCTGCAGCCTCCCCATTCTTTGCCCTTCTTATGAAACAGCACAGCCCTGTCCTTTGCCCGGCTCTCCACGTCTGGTGGCCTTTCCTCTGAACCCCAGCCTGGGTTGCTGGGGATCCTCAGGCTCGGTGACACTGTGGCCTGGACCCTGCTTCCGGGGCCAGCTTCTAAGAGCTGCCACAGCCTTTGCCTAAATGCACGTGGGTAAGATGAAAGATTCAAGGCCTTTTCCTTGAATGGCACAAAAAATGGAACCATGGATGGGGCCGGAGCTGAGCAGGGCTGGGGAGGGGCAGTGGCACCCTCCCCTGTCCTGGGGTCACATCTCATGGCTGAAGTGAAGCCAACATCCCGGGAGGCAAATGACCCCAGTCCCATCTCTAATTCTCAACTGGCCCTAACAGAACAGATAGAAGAGAGAAGGCTGGGAGGTTCTGCAGGATGAGCGGTAGAGACCTGGGGCCTGTCTGGGCTCCCATGAGCAGTCTGCTTCCATCTCGGTGTGGGCTTTCAGCAGCAGGCAGCGCTATGGCCTGCGTGGTGTGAACTTTCAAAACAGAGCCCCGAAAGGTGGGGCCAGGGCAGGTGGGGAGCGAAGGTTTCCCTTCCCATTTGCAGAGATGGGAAGCCTAGACTTGCTTTGTGGGGGCTGGAGCAGCTGAGTCTGGGCAGCTGCCCAAGTTCTGGCCAGAACATCAGGTCAGGGCCGCTTCCAGATCCCTCTGCCTTTGCTATTTAATGGGCCCATCACTCATGTTTAGGAGGCCTTGTTTTCTCAGAGCATGGCTGGAACCAGTGACGTGAAGGGCCGGAATAGCACTGAAGAGACTGCTGTGAACTGAACTGGGGACAGGCGAGGCATCCCTGCTGTGGTTGAGAGGAAAACCAGCCCCTGGGCTGGACACCCAGGAAGTGAGTAGCCTTAAATTCCTGCACACACAGGCAACCCTATGGACACTTCCGTGCTTAAAACAATAGCTCAGACATTGAAGCACCTGGACCATGAACGCCGGCACATCAGGCGGGGCCCAATGAAGCTCAAAAGGGACGTGTGTGGCGGGTGCCGCCTCTTCCAGGATAATCAGCCTGGGGAGTGTTCAGTGAGCGGGGAGTGGGGTGCATGCTCTTCCTACCTCACCCGCAGCAACAGATACGGCCAGCCTCCCCATCACAGACAGAGGTGCCAAGGCTTGGAGACGGTAGGTGAACTGCCTGGCGGTGCAGGACGGAGGACGGTGAGTATGCAGACGAGGGGTGTGAGCCCAGAGCGGGCACGGCTCCTCACTCTGCTGCCTCCTTCTGCCACGATCCCCTGGGCTCCCAGAACTCTTCCTCATTATAAAGTTGGAAAAACTTCAACTCTGAGGACTCAGCCCATGCTCCACCTCCAGGACACACCCTCACTGGCAGGGCTGAAGTTGCCGGGGGTCCCTGGCTGTTGCCCACATTCACCTGAGCTACAGGGTGAGGCAGAGCTTCTGTCTGGCTCTCCTGGGAAAAGGGAGTTGGCAGAACAGTCAAATCGCGGGCTGGGGAGGAGGGAGGACACATTTTCAATTCCTTCAGTGCAACATCTGTCTTTTCTCTTTTTTTTTTTGAATTTAAGACATTTTCCTCTGAGAAAAGTCTAGGTATTGAGAAGACCTACGGACCTGCATTCAAATGCTAGCACCACTGCGTTTTGCTTAGGAAACGGTGAGTGGTCCTCTCTCTATTTAGGAACTGGGGGCAGTGGAGCCCCGCTCACAGGCTGCCATCCACTGGGCAGCAAAGCCATGACTACAGGCACATCGTAAAACTTCCAAAGAACATTTCCGTCCCATCTCAAAGCTGAGCAGGGGACACTTTTACAAAGGTCACATAAGTAAATCTACCCCAAACTGTGGCCTGATTTCCTGACTTTTATTGGAGGTACAAATGAATGACCAATATCAGTAAGAAAATTCTTATTATCTGGAGAGATGTTTCTCCCAACAGTTAAATACACAAGCCAGGAGGGGGCATTTTCTCTGAACACATACGGTAAGTAACATGAAGGAAGCTCCGTTTTGGCATTTCTAGACATCAAGGCTGTCTCAGCTTGGTAGCCATCATTTCTAGAACCTGAAAATTAAGCTATAGCTAGCTTAATTAACGTGAGTTTGGAATGAATAAACATTAATTTGGGCATATTTCAGTGTGTTCACCATGGGCATAATGTTAGCTGTTATCAAGCAATTTTCTCACCAGAATTCCATTGCTCCTCTTCACATACTGGCCATTCTTCTCTTTGTTTTCTTTCTGTAGGATTTGATTACAGCAAGTGTCTACAACGTATTAAATGGAGATGCCATGGAGACACTCTTGCAGATGAGAACAGGTCTCAATCTTCGTGGGTTAGCACTAATAGATGGCCCCAGAACCGCACCCCTCCCTGGACCTGGTCCCTCCATTCAGATGGCACAGCCTATCCCACCAACCCAACACTGGCGTTGGCCACACCACCCCAGCCAGCTCTCTGGGGAAGGGGACTTAGTGCACGGCTGCTGTCCAAAGCTGCAGAAGCTCCCTAAATGCGTGCACAGGAGACCTCACTGTCGGTGTGGCAGGGATGGAAGGACTGGGGACCCAGAGGAGAAAAGGGTCTGCAGCCAGAGGGCCTCCGTCCTCCAGGGAAGGAGCCACCCCAGCCCCATCAGCCTAGAGCCCTCTGCCCTGCAGGCGGCCCTGATGCCTGTGATTATACCTGCTGTCTTGAAATGACTGTTTCTACCTCCAGTTCCTGCTTCACTCACCTTCAACTTTCCCTTACACAAGGGAGAGAAAGAGAAAATATTGCCAAAAATGTGATCTCTACAAAACATCATCCGAATATGAAAAATTACTTAGATGTCAATTCCACTTTATTTTTTCGATATTTGAAAAACTGGGGCTTCAGCCAGAGAAGTTCAGGAAGGAATCAGAAAGGAGGAGAAACGTGGCCTTACCAAAGGCACGAAGCACAGTCACTGAAGAAAACAAGAGCTTCCCTCAAGCCTCTCGGCCTCTCCTCTGCTTTGGTAGAAGGATCTGGAAGGTTGAACGAGGAACTCACCATCCAGAGGCACACACCTGAGACCAGAGGCTGCGCACGGCCCACGGCTCTGCTCATTAGATCCCTGGACTTCTCCGCTGGGAATCAGCTGTCCGCATTCATAAGCCAAGGGAATTCACACAGGGACAGCTCGACTTCCGGTTTGCTTCCATTTGCATCTCACCTGGTAGTCCCATACCCATAGGATGGCCACCTGGGCCCTGGGTTTATAGCTACTCATCTCATCCCCTCTTCCCAATCTACAGACAGGAGTGCAGAGCACGGAGTGTCCTCACAGGGCTCCGGATGCCACCCCTGGCTCCCGTTCTGCTCCTTCCTGGCCTCAGCTTCTGCCGTGCCCCTGGGCTTTCCCTCTAAGCTCTGCCTCCGTCTTTGCTCAGCCGGGTCCCTCTGGCACCTGGAGAGCCAGCGCAGGGCGTGCAGTCTTCAGTTCACTCCTAGAGAGCAGGCTTGAGGGCAGCCCCATATCACACAGTGGAAAGGTGGGTGGCAGAGCCAGGACGACTAAGAAGGCCTGGGGGGGGATGGAGGCAGGGAGGCGAGTGCACCAGGTTGGGGAGGCCCAGAGCAGCTCACATGGAAGGCTCTCCTTCACCTCTTCTCTTCAGATGAATAGGAGGCCTTTTCACTCCATGGAACTGGCCACACTACCACCCAAGTCCAGGATGACCAGGCCAGTAGATTCCCACGGGAGCAGGACATTTGTGATTCTGAAATTTAACTTTGGAGGAAATACTTACCAGCTATTGAGAGGGGAGGTCATTTGTGATGTGCTGTGAGAATGTACAGGGCCCAGTGACAATCCAGCCCCCACCAGGTCCGGGGACTTCTCCGGGACAAAGGCACGGGAGGGTGGATGGAGACGGGGCTTTGGGGGACACTGCAGGGGACGTACTGGTGGGCGCTTACCCCATGCCTGCCTCTCACTGCAAAAACAGAGCGTTTTCTGGACCTAGTCCTGTGGGTGCGATTTGGCATCCCTCATCTATGAGATCAGGTGAGATTCGGAGGCAGCAGAGGAACCCAGGCCACGCCCAAGCTGCAGCGGTTCCCTCCCAGCAAGTGCAGTCCTTAGAAGCACATGGTCCCCCACAGCCAGCACCACTGCGTCTGGTCGTTATTTCTCTGGCGTGAGGAGGCAGGTGGATCCTGACGACACCATTCTCCGCCCGCATGGAGGAGGCATGAGCTGAGGCTTCCTCATCCACTTCTGCAGAGAGCCACGTGATTCTCAACTCCAATCCCCAGAAATAACCTCAACTAAATCCCTTTCTGTTAAACTAACTGATAAAAACTCGGGATAAATAATGAAGATCAAACCTGTTTTTCATCCCGTGGACACCAGGCCAAACATGCAGAAAACAAGTAAAACGACCCAAATCGTGAGGCTCTCCAGGCTTTCCCTTCCCATGTGTATTCCTAAACCCCATTTCTACTTCTTTCCCAAAGAACATCTCCAGTCACCCCAGAATGTGAGCGTATCTAGGGAAGACACAGGCCCTACTGCAATTTATCGTATTTCCACAGGTTTTCTCATTATTTTCCCTGGTTTCACATATAGAAAACATTTTAAGTTAAGGATTGTATTTTTTTCTACCAAAAAGTGTTAGAAGTCCTTAAACTAGATGGGAAGATGTTTAATATGCTGATATTCGGAAACATTGGCCAAAGTTCACTTTCACTGGAATTACAGGTGGCAGGTAGGATGAAGCCTCCTCTGTGCTGAGTCTCACGCCACTGCCTGCCTTATGTTGACAGCACACCGTCCCACCTGCCTGAGACCCCACCTCCCCGGGGTGGGTCTGCACCTGTGTCACCAGCTTCAAATGCAGCGCTCTTATCTAGTCTCCAAAATATTATAGGCACAATAGTGTTTCCTAGAGAAGGAACAGCTGCAGAATGTCATAAGCATCCCTCTGCCATTTCACCAAGGACGACTCGCTGAGTGGTCATCCGGACCACCCCAGGAAGCTCAGCACAGGTGGCTGAAGGTGGAATCAGCACCCAGCTCTCCCATTCCGCAACAGCCCACGCTAATGCTAGATGAACCAACAGCTGCTTCTTTGCTAATGAGCTCTAAGTAAAAAGAAATTTATCTCCGCGGCTGCCACAGGCAACTTGGCTGGGTGCCTGCGGCCGTCGCACAGAGAAGTCAGGCTCCGTAAAAGTGGGTCCTTAAAAATGTGGCTTGCTTTCTCATGCAGCCTGAATAACTTCCTGTGTTGTAAGTGTATTTTGAAACTAGAAAATCATTAACCCTACGTATAATGAAATGCCCTTCCTTTTAAGGGCTAGAATTGATTTTTTTTTAATGTTTACTAACAGATTTGGAAATGGTGGCATTAAATATGTTAAGGAACCTTTTTTCTCATCAAATCTAACTTTAAAAATGATCTTTATCGGATGCAGAACCCAGATCACACGGGGAAAGAGCGCACAGTCCGACGGCCCCTCTTTCTTCAAAGTTCCTGCAAAGATGAAAATCACTCTTAAGTTAAGGGACTGGCTGTTCCCTCTGGGCCTATTGGGCTTTTACTCTGCATTGGGCACGGCGCCAGGTGAGGGGCACAGGGCTGAAAGCAAGGGCGAGCTGCAGAGACTGACCTTACCTGGTGTGGGCAGGAAAGGCTGGCTTGGGGAGGGGACATGGAAGCTCAACCCTGAATGATGAAACCTTCTGTGAAAAGACAAAAGTCACAAGCATCCCAGGCAGGGGGAACAGAGAGGGCAAAAGCCCAGTGGCAAGAAGGAGCATGGGACCCTCCAGGGAGCTAGAGAAGGGCTGTGCGCTGGGGCAGAGTGGAGCGTCCAGGCAGGGGACAGTCGCTGGGGCTGGGAGGGGCAAGCGCAGCCTGCACCCCAGCCCTGCACGTGGCTTCGGCTATGAACCGAAGCGGAGGAGCCAAATGCATCTTTAGGGTGGGAGATGCACAGGCTTTGTGAAGGGAAAGCTCTCCCGGCTGCGGTGAGAAGGGCAGTGGAAGAGGAGCAAGAATGAAAGCCAGGCCACGCTGGGAGGGCAGTGCCAGGGCCCAGGGAGAGACGTGCCATGCTGGCTTGAAGTAGGAGGGCAGCAATGCCACAGGCTGGCATATTCTACAGAAAAGGCCGGGGGCGGGGGGGGGGTTACCTACCTCTGTCCACAGCTGGGGAGTGCGTGACAAGAAAGCATCACGCCTGCCCCCAGATCTTGGTCTTCAGATGAGGCCCACCAGGGTGGGATCCTGCTGGGACGGGGCAGATGTGGGGGGCTCTGGGATAGGTGGGCGGGGTTGCCTGGGAGAGGCCTGGGCTGGAGGGCGAAGCCTGCAAAGCTCCAGTGTCCAGCAGGGACCAGGGCTGTGTGCCCAAGGGAGACCCCACTGGGAGAGTGCAGAGGGGAGAGGCCTGCCAGGCTGGAAGCTGAGAGTGCTCACAGGGAGGTCTCCGGGGCCAGAGACCCTGCGAAAGAGAAGGGCCTCATCCTGTGTTGTGGGGGGCATGTCTGGGGGATGCCCCTGGATCTGAGGAACGTGTGTCTGGAAAGGCAGGAGGGTCACCCACATGGAGGCCAAGGAGGGGCCAGTGCCCACCTGGCTGCAGAGAAGACTTTGTGATGTGGATAAGAGCCGAGTCTCACCACAGCAGAGCCGGGGAAGGTTCAAAACCGGGTGGTGCTTGTTTGCCTCCATAAGAACTGAAAGCCACGTGGCCTGGGCCTTAGTCCTGACTGTCAGGACCTGGAACCTGGGCTAGAGAGATTCATTCTCCTGGTTTCAGCTCACTTCCAGAACGAGAGAAAGGCCGGGCGCCATGGCTCATGCCTGTGATGCCAACACTTTGGGAGGCTGAGGCAGGAGGATCGCTTGAGCCCACGAACTTGACACCGGCCTGGACAACAGAGGGAGATTTTGTCTCTACAAAAATATCAAAAAACTGGATGTGGTGGTGTACACCTGTCACCCCAACTGCTCAGGAGCCTGAGGCGAGAAGATGACAGGCAGCCGTGAGCTGTGATTGCACCACAGCTCCAGCCCGGAGGAGGAGCAAGACTCTGTCTCAAAATGGAAGTAAAATGCAATACAATAGGAGAATGATGTTTGCCAAAGAGCTATCATTGTTTAAATGAATATGTTAAAATTAGATAAAGACGTTAAATTGTGGTGAAAAGGAAAACATTTCTGTTACTGGATGACATTATCAAACTAAGCACTTGTATGCAGATCTGTCTACTTGAATACACAGGATACTGATTATCTCATTCAAACTAAAGCCAAGACTGTAAAAACATATTACTCCAGAAAAGCTTGCACACCAGGGCTGGGTGAGACTTCCAGGGCTTAGAACAGGGTGACTCAGTTTACTTCTTCTAGTCCTGAAGACCCCTGCTCAGCTGCGGGAATTGTGAGCCCTTTGCTGAAGTGAGGGGGGATGCTGGCTGGTGCCTCCACCTTCCAGAGAAGCTCCAGAAGCCTCAGCACTGACAGAAATTGCAATGAGAGGAGACGGATCAGGTGGAGATTAATTAGTGGGGATGACAGGCACACGGGCAGGTGCAGGGACGTAATGAGGACCGACAATTGCAGCCGCCGCTAAGGAGGGAGGCCAGAGGCTGTGGCTCTTCTGGGCTGCCTGCTGGAATCAGGCACCTGGGGAGCTGCAGCCTGGAGGCTGCGTGAGCAGGGCCTGGCTTGCCTCACACCTTCTCTCTCTGTGGTCCCTGCACTGCAGCAGGGGCTTAATGGAGACCTACTGTGGGAATACATCTCCTCCTCTACAACAAGAGACATGACCTGTCATGCACCACCGTAGCCTGGAAGTCTCCAAGTTTCTTACAATTATGTGACACAAAACTCCGAGTTCTGGAGTCCTGAGCAAGCCCCAGGTGTGAGCTAGGCTATGTCCTCAGTTTCCAGGGAGAGTTAGCGGCACCCTGATTTTGCATCTGGGAGAACTGAGGTCCAGAGAGGTCCAGTCGTGCTGGTAACTGGCAGTAACCTGGTATGTGGCAGCGCAAAAGGAACCCTCTGTGGGAACTGAGTTAGTTTTGTTTAATTTCACAGGAGTTTGAAAAAGCATAAGCTCTATTTTCAAGGCAGAAAGATGGGAACTGAAACAAATCTAAGGGAACAGTCCACTATTTTGCCCCAACCCAAATGCCTAGAAGCAAGCTGTGAAGAATGGGTCCTCTCTGCTGCCCAGCCGTGCCCCATTTTCAGATAACAGAGCCATCGGCTTGCCCGGTTGACATCAATCACCTCTTCCCTGGACCCCAAAGCAATCACATAGTGTGGCTGTCCCCGTCCATATCCCAGAACCCAAAGCCCTGAAACACTTTGGACTTATGAGGTGGGCCTCTTGCTGAATCTCAAAGTGTCCTTGGCCCTCAAGGGGGACCATCCCCACCAGGACCCCCAGGCTGCTTGCAACACTCTTGTCCCAACAGTCTGGACGGCAGGCAGCCAGCTCCCCCGGTGGGAGTTAGAGTCAGTATGATCTTGCTTCGAGAGGGAGCGTTTTCTGGAAGGCTCTGAGCCAGGCGAATGAGGGCCATGTGTGCCGGGCGCAAAGCGTCCCAGTGAGCCAGGTGAGGAGGACCCTGTGGCCCTGTGCAGAGTGTCCCAGTTCCCCTCTCTGCCACCATCTCAGAGGAAGAGCTCTGAAGCTGGGGGTCATTGACCAATGAAAGATGGAAAGACCCACTGTGGAAGTGGCAGCCTCAGGCAGCATGAGGGCTGGGAGGGGGGTGTTTCCTGATGAACCTGTAAGAACTCTGGAAGGTGCTGACCATGGAAGGAAAAGCTCATATGCGTGCAGAATTGACAGTGGGCAGATTTGAACCAGTAAACCTTTGATTTAGGTCAGGGTAGTCGTAAGTCACATAAATGTGGAAATGATATGAAATAACAGCTTATTGGACATTAGTCACAGAGAAAACTGTGTGCCTACTTCAGTAAAAGAAACATGAGTATACACCTGCGCACGAGTGTGTGCACTGCCTGTCTGAAGACACTGCGGTGATCCTGTCAACCTAATTACCAACATCCAGCTTTAAGTACGTCTCAACCATTGTGCACGATTTCGTTTTGAACTGTCTGACTTTAGTTTGTAATTCCATATGTATTACAAGGGATTTCAAGGAGATGGTTTAAAAGCAGATTTTCTAGCAGGAAAAGAGAAAGCAGCAGGCCTTATTAAAAGATCTTGAACACAACAGGCTCTAAGGCTACTGAGCCCATGCGGTGAGGGCCGGCGTGCAGCCTGGTGATGGCACCCCCACGCCTGGAATTGTCCTTGAGTCTCTACAACCCGAGAAGCGGCGGAAGCCCCGAGGGCCGGGACAGACACACGTCCGCAGCCAGGCCCAAGCGCAGGCAGTATAGAAGAAGCAAGTCCATCCACTGTGTCTCCTTCCAACAACGCAACTCCCATACAGATGTGACCAGAGACTCTCTCTGCAAGTGTAAGGTTTCCCTGTAAATAAAAGTTTCTTAAGTGTCTTTAGTCTGTCTGTTTGACAAAGCAAACCACAAACGAATCCTAAAGCTGGGAACTGGACTGTCACGGTCTAAATGGCCAGTGTTGTTGTTTGCTGGTCCCTGTCTATTTCCTTAGACTCTTTGGTTGCAGGGCAGGGCAGGAACGTCGCGGCCAGGGCAGCCCGCCTGTCGCTGCAGGAGGAGCCTGCGTGCGCTCTGCTGTGGTGTTGCCTGCCCGATGATGGCAGGTGACTGGGGAGGACCGCCACTTCCAGGCTCTGCAGGAGCCCCTGGCTCTCTGGCCGGGGACTAAAGGGAGCCACTGAGCTTCTGCTTCTGACTTTTCTTCATTTGGTGAAGCATGTGTAGGCTGGGAACAGCTCTGAACCCGCGCAGGCTATCATGCCCGCCCTCCCTAGGAGACGAAGATCTGTTCGGGGCCTGGCTCCACTAGCCCCACCACACCCAGGCAAGGCCAGCCTGGCACTAAGCAGCAGAAGGTTCCTCAGATGCTCTGACTTGAACCCGCAGCCTTGGAGCTGTAGGCTGAGGACAGAGGTGGCTGATTTCAGGCTGGAGCCGGCAGGGCACCCCCAGGGCCTCGGAGTCACTGTGTCTTCATCATCAACAACAAAAGTGCTGTTAGTTTCAGGTTCCTTCCAGAAACTCCCGGTTCCTCAGAAGGCCATGCATCTTGTAGTAAGGGAACAAAGCATGGACTAAAACCTCTATTTCAAACATCGAAAACCGAAGCGAGGGCCCTGCCTCGGCCCTGGATGGCCAGCAGTCCTCTGAGGCCAGGATCCTGCCCAAGTTTCCAAGATCTATACCGGGCAGCTAATGAGAAACAGGCTCATAAATAAAAGAAGGGAATCGCTTCCCGAGCGTGCCAGAGGAATGCTAACCGGCGTCCAGCATCCAAGCAGCCTGTAGCGCAAAGCCACAGCCATTACTGACTCTAATGATTTTTTCCTCCTCTGCCATGTACAATCCTTTTAGTTTTAGGAAACTCTCAGTGCATGCTTGTTAGAGAGAGAAGTCTTTGAAATCCATCCAACTCTGCTCTGCATCTGAGCCATTTATAATAGAACACTGATTAATGTTTGAGGCAACCCCAGCGAAAAGAATCTTGGCTGAAGTGCCTGCCAAACTTTCCATTTTCAAGGCTTGTCGTCAGACTAAGTAGGCTGATCTTGAAAATGTGGGTGAGGAAGAGGAGGAAGCCCTGAGGGGTGGAGGAAGGAGCACTCATCTGTCCGAGGACACGTCAGTGTCACTCGGGAGACCCTGAGACACCTGCCATCAAAGACTCTCTGCTAAGTGTTTGATTTATTTCCATTGCAAGGAGAAGTTTTGCCGAACCCTAGAATCATCATAATTTTTGTGATATTAAAAGTATCTTCATCAAACCCTAGGCTAAAAATTTCCTAAATTTGGAAATTTCTCAGAGGAGGAATGACCGAGGATTTGGAGAGCCAGTGGCTGAGAAGGAAGAGGGCAAAGTGAGGGGGGTCTCCTCCCATCCCCAACACTCTCCACCCACCGCCCACAGCCCAGTCCATGTGCCTGCTGAGCAACTCATCCCCCATAACCTGGCCCCACCCCTAGCCACCCCCCCCCCCCAATTGGCAGGTGTCAATCACACAGAAAACAGAAAATTATTACAACCACCCACTGAGCAGGCCCCAGACTCCCCCTCCCCGGCCCTGTCCAGCGGCAAGAAAACCAGCAAGTCCGATGGGGGCAGAGCCCCATGAGCCTCTCTCCACCCCAGGGAAGGTGGAATCCCATGAAATGCTGACACACCTGACTAGCATGCTGGGCCGCAAGAGGAGCTGCAGGATGTAAAACCTCTAAATTCCGCAATTCCGTTTCGAATAAGCTGAGAAGCTCTGTATTGGTTTTGTATTTGGAATGCAAATATTTGCTTATAACAAACGAGAAACCATTAAATAACAAATGCTAAACCATTAAATAGATCAAAGTCGAGAGTTTTCAACTAAAATACAAGAGGCCTGTGCCAGCGAAGGTGGGGTCGGAAAATGAATGATGGTCGGAATGTGGTGTCTGGTGGTGAGGCCTGTGCCTCTGACTCACTGCACCTGTCCCTGGGACCCTCCCAGGCGGGAGGTGCACCTGAGCGGCCACCCTCTGTCCCCTCTGTTGCCTCCTCTGCTTACGACTGTGCCTCCTGGATCGCAGGGGAGGCACAGTCATTCCTGTTTGCTCTAAAGGTGCAGTAGCCAGATGAGACAAACCGCCCTGGTCCGCTGAACCTGCACCCTGATTCCTAAGCCAAGCGCTGGCTTGGAGACTGCCCTTTTGGTCTCTGGCTTTGGACAAGTCTCTTGCCTCCTCAAGCTTCCATTTTCTTCTCAGGGAAAAAGACAGCCCTGGTCATAGCTCTGCTGACAACCTTCTATGGTTCCCTCATCCTTCAGAGAGAAGGAGCTGGTCTTGCCGGCAAGGGCTGCCTCTTGAAGGCAGAGAGGCTGCCGTGGGGGGTCTGAGTGCCCTGCCCTGCAAGGCCTGATGGAAGCCCACTGGCATCCCTGCTGTGCTCTGCTGGGATGCCCAGATGCCTGCGAACACAGCTGCCTGTGCCAGGCTAATAAGAACGTTTGCAGTGAATCTGCTCCTAGGAACATACTCGAACTCTGCTCAATAGGAAGCATGAAGCCAAAGCCAGATCCCGCCTGCACCGCTCCGTCCTACCAGAATCTTCCCCAGGGACCTGCTGAAACCAGTGCCCAGGCCCAGCTGCTGGGCAAGGGAGGCAGCTGACACTTGCTGCTTGTCCACGGCTGGACCCTCTCTTGCCACAAAGAGCCAAGGAAGTGAGGACAGCCTGGCTTCTCAGGCGGGACTCAGAGAAGCGACTGCTCCCGCCTTTGCCCGAGGACAAGGTGTTCTGCAGAGCACTCCTGCAGGTTGCCCTCCTGGGGATCACAGGTGGGGCACTGTTGCAGGGGCGAGTGCCCTGGAGGGAGGCTGGAGGCTGAAGGCAGCCCTTCCATGGCCACCCTAGCTCCTCCAAGCAGGGTCCAGAAGTGCTCCTCAGCCCTGTTCTCTCCTTCTTCTCCTTTCTCTCATTTTCCCTCCCTTTTCCTTCTTCCCTTCCTTCCTTCCTTTCTCTCTTCCCTCCTCCACCCTCTCTCCCTCTTTCCCTCCCTTCTTTCCTTTTTCTTCCTTCCTTCTCTCCTCTCTTCCCTTCTCCCTCTCTCTTTACCTCCCTTCCTCCCTTCCTTCCCTCCTCTCTTCCTCCTCCCTCCATCTGCCCTCCCTCTTTTCCTCTCTTCCCTCCTTTCTTCCATCCTCTCTCCCTTCTCTCCTCTCTCCCTCCCTCCTCCCTCCCTTCCTGATTCCTTCCTTTCTTTTTTGCATTCATTTATGCTCTATCAATAAACAGCCCTTTATTCGCTTTCTTTTTATGATTTTTCACTCGTTCCTCTGTCCTTTTCTTCATTCTCAGAATGCTCAGCCTTTTACCCTTCATTAATGCATAGACTGAGCACATATTCCCAGAGGGCCGGCCGCACCCCAGGCCTGGTGCATTTCCTGGCGGGACTTCCTGCTGGGACATGGGCTGGGCAGTAGGGCTGGTTCCAATGTCATTTTTACAAGCCTCCCTGACTTATTTCTGTTTGTGGGCAACTCCCTGGGGCTCACATTGCTGTCAGACTTTCGGGTGTTTGAAAGGGCGACAGGCTCAGGTCTTTCCTTGAGGTGAGAGCAGCGGGTGCCCCCTCTGCAGCCTGAGCTTCTCGCCCAGCCCCAGGGTCTGCTCCGCCTACGCTCTCTGCTTCAGTGCCCCCAGCGGAGCCTGCTCTGCCCTCACCTGCTTCCAGCTTCTGCCTGGAGCAGCATCCTGGAGTTTCCACCAGTGGAAGAACACGGGCTTCCCAGCTGGGAATCCTTGCAGCCTCTGCTGCCCACTCAAGGCAGCCCAGTCCGTCCCATGGGGCTCCTGCGGGGATGGAAGCAGACCCTGGAAAAAGACTCTTCTCACGCTTGGCGCTTAAATGTGTGTTTAATTAAAGTCAAATTGAAGGGCACTTCAACAATGTAATACCTCTAAATTTAGATTTTACTCAGTATTGGTTAAAAGGCCCTGAAGCCCAGGTCCTTTTCTGGCTGGTGGTGGCTCCCCAGGCCAGCACAGTGGCCGTGATTGGGTTGGGGAGGAGGCTTCTCCGGGGACCTCTCAGACCCGTGTGGTGGACGGCGCCTTCCAGAAGGGAAAGGGCTCCCTCCCACCGGGAGAGCAGCTAGGTACAGCTGAGGGCCGGGCAGGCACAGGGTCATGCAGGGACATCACCAGGGCCTCCCCCACACCAGAGGTGGGGTGTGTGGCTGCATCCCCACAATTCCTGCCTCCAGCTGCGGGGGGTTTAGCCAAAGTCAGACATCAGCGTGCAATGGAGTGAGAGGAGAGAAGAACTGGCCTTCCTCCCTCTCTCCTTTTCTCCCTTCTTTTCTTCCTCCTTTCTTCCCTCCCTCTTCCCTCTTTTTCTTTCCTTTTCCCTCTTTCCTTCCCCTCCTCCTTCCTCCTCCCCTCCCTCCTTCCTTCCTACCTTCCTTCTAGCTGGGTTAGTATGGGTGACTCAGCTCCCATCCCAGAGGCCGTAGTGCCTATAGGTGAGGCTCTCCAGGCAGGGCCCAGGACAGGAGGGACCCAGAAAGATCCGAGGGGCACATCCCATTGGCGATGACCAGCGGTGCTGGGTAGACAGGGACAGGGAGAGGGTGGTGCCCCCTCCTCTACAGGCCTCCCTTTTCTTACATGTCTCACCCCAAATTACAGCTTAAAACAGCTTTTAAAAAATCAAAAAATGGGAGACATATCATCTGAGAGAAAGAGCTGAGTGTCCACCTGGTCACATGGCGCCCAGCCCCAGCATCATCAGAAGGCGAGTCCTAAGCCAACAGCCACAACCAGAAACCTCGCCCAGAACCCCCACCACCCTCATGCTCGAGGCTTATTTATGGGAGCAGCAGGCCCGGGGTCTCACCCTTTATGCCGCTCTGTAAGAAGGCAAAACTCTTGCCTTTATCCTCCGAGCTGTTCGAGTCATCCGGTAGTTTTTCCTAGGATATTAGAAATACACTGCCACTCTCTTGATCTACAGCTTCACCACTGTGAAATGCTAACGGGATATTTTTAATCAAAAAGTGGCTTAAAATGCAATAATTTCAAAATGGAGAAGTGATAGTTCACGTACAGTCGCTTTCAGAGTCCGCCACAGATGTAAGCTGAGTGGGAATCACAGAGCGTGAGCTGGGCACCGTGCTTTGCCCTCCTGCTCTGCCTGACGGCAGCACCCTGTGGGTCCCCGAGGGCAGGGCACAGGCGGCCTCCAGGGGCCTGAGCTGGACATGACCCGAGAGCCAGGGAGTCGGGTCACTGAGGGGCCGGTTCCAGGCCAGCTGCCTGCATGTGCCCCATCACTGAGGAAGGCAGCCAGGACGCCCAGACCCTGGCTGTGAGGTGATGCCGTGGGAGGGAGCAGGTCTGGGAATCTCTGCAGGTCGTCACCATTCAGCAGGAAGGGAAACAGGAGGGGCCTGGGCCTGACCCAGACACCCCTCCACCCCAGGCCAGGTGCTCCTGCTCACCCCGGGCACCCACACCTTGCTGGTGAGTAGCTGTTGATTCTGCCCACAGGACTGGCCCCAGGCACTCATGACCCTCATGGAAGGGCGGGGCCCCGAGCTCAGGATGCCCACCACTGACTGAACGCTCTGTGCATCATCGGGAAAGTCTCAGCCATGTCTGACTGGGAGATCCCACGTTGTCATTTTGTACCAGGCCCCCGAGATGATGCATCTGGCCCCGCCCACCCTCACCGCCCTGCCGTGAGCCCTCATTCAGGCACTCTGCTGGGCTGCGGGCACCACCCTCTCCCTGTTCCCATCTACCCAGCACCGCCCGGTCATCGACAATGGGATGTGCCCCTTGGATCTTTCTGGGTCCCTCTTGTCCTGGGCACTGCCTGGAGAGCCTCACCTATAGGCACTACGGCCTCTGGGATGGGAGCTGAGTCACCCATACTAACCCAGCTAGAAGGAAGGTGAGAAGGAAGGAGGGAGGGGAGGAGGAAGGAGGGAAAGGAAAGAGGGAAAAGGAAAGAAAAAGAGGGAAGAGGGAGGGAAGAAAGGAGGAAGAAAGGAAGGGAGAAAAGGAGAGAGGGAGGAAGGCCAGCTCTTCTCTCCTCTCACTCCATTGCACGCTGATGTCTGACTTTGGCTAAACTCCCCGCAGCTGGAGGCAGAATCATGGGGATGCAGCCACACACCCCTACCTCTGGTGGTGAAAGTAGTGTGGTCCCTCCACGTGACAGTTGGGAGGTGGAGGCAAAGAAGGGTGATGAAGCCAGGTGTGGAGGGAGGAAGACAGTGAGGGAGTGAGTTTTGTACATATGGAAATCAGGTTCATGCTGGCATCCAGGTGGAGGTGTCTAACAAGCTGGGCAGCTCTCCTAGGAAGGGAGGAAAGCCTGAAATTTTCTTTTGCAGTTGTAACACACACAAAAAAATGATGGTTAAGTGCATAAGCCTGAGTTATAAGGAAAGAGCTTTAACTGCATGGAAAATGCGCTTGTGTGGGCTCCGTTATCCTTTGACTTGTCCTAGCCGTTACTCAGGCAGCATTTAATGAGGGTTCAGTGGACACCAGTCAGGGTGCAAAGTTACGAGGATGCAGAGATTGGTCGTCGATGTCTGCCCCCAAACACATCCGGGGCTGGGAGGGGCAAAGATGTGCAGAGCCTGGAGTCAGCACAGACTGGAGATGAGGCTCCCGTGAAGCGGAGAACCAGGCTGGAGACCCTGGGAGGGGTAGGGGCATCTCAGAGTTGCAGCACCAGCAGGGGAGCTGCCCGGCCTTGCAGGGGTGGCTCCCCTGATGCTAGTGAGATTGAAAGTGAAACAGGGAAGGAAATACAGAGTCACTTGAACTCAAGTTCTTAACTGTAAATGTCTTCTTGCACATTCAGCTATCTTTTGAATTTTTGACTTGATTTCCTGATTCCTTGATTTCTTGTATGTGTACGTGTGTGTGTGAGTGTGAGAGCGAGAGATTGCCTGATTTGGGATGCATCCTCCGGTCCACGCGGGAAGCCTGGCCCAGGCATGGGAAGCCTCCCCGGGAGGGCTCGACCCCTCTTTCTGAGAGCCCTGTCCCTGCTGGCGGGCTGGTGCCCGCACTGTCAGCTGAGCAGGGTCCTGCTGGAGTATGAGATGCTAAGACGTAAAATGTCAGGGCCCCGCATTGGAAGCTCCTCCCTTGGCCTCCATCAGTCTCCCTCCCCGAGAAGTGATTTCTGAATTCTTTACCGATTATAGGTATAGATATGACCTTATATCAACGGGTGTCCATGGAGCAGCCTCGGTGCCCCCAGGTCCTGCCTGCTCTGCCTCGCCACACACATCTCTCCCCTCTTCTGCAGAGCCTGTGACGCCCATCACTGATTATCGGAGCCTCAGTCTGATCCAAAACTTCCGGCTCGAATTCCTCGTGTTAAAAACAAACATAGCTAATTTTATTATTTGAAGTTCAACTTTAAATTGGAAAAAAATTAGTATCTATGGTTGATCAGACCCAGTGCAGAAGAAAGAAATTGTCGCTTAAAAGCTCCAGCTGCAGCCTGGAGGAGAGCTAATGACACTCCCCTGCAGCTCCGCACGAACTAATTAAAACCCTTGATTATACTTTTTAATGCAAAGTGGAAGGTTTCGGGTAATGGAGTCTGTGTGGTTTGCATTTTTGAACAGAAGTCTCAGAGCAGAGGCCGAGCTGTTCTCTCCAGTAGAAGCCCTGCTCTGAGGTGCAGCAGCTCTGCCCGTGCCCCCTGCCCTGGGATCAGGGCCCTACTTCTCCCTGTTCTTCAGGTGGGTTGGGGCCACCTCTTCCACAAGCGCTTTTGAAACCTTGTGTCCCGGCCATGTTGTTACTGAATTTCTCCTTGCAGGCTGGAAGAAGGGGCTACAGCGTGGAGCCCGCAGGGCCCAGTGGGCCAAACCCTCAGCCCACAGCAGCCGGGCAGGTGCCTGAGGCAAGGCTGACCACACCATGTCCTGTTCTGGACAGTCCCTCTTGTTCCTCCCCCTCCACCTCCCTCTCCTCCTCCGGGTCCTCCTCCCTCTCTGGAGAAGCCCCTGACTTTCACACCATGCTGTGGACTCCTGGTGGCACAGGCCACATTCCCCATACCTTTTGAATCCCCGCCACGGTTCTCACGAATGGAAAAGTGAGAGACTCTTGTGACCCTATCGACTCCAGTAGGGATGGCACCAGGTTCAAATGGCTGCAGAAGAAACCCAGGGCCAGGAAAGGAGACACAGAATTTCACTGAGGGCAGCAGACAGGAGAGAGTCCAGGAGCAGTGGACTGGGCAGGAGAACCGTGACCACTCAGCACCCTCCCAACAACCTCCACCCCACAGCCTTCACTTACCTCAAAACAAAGGGTCTCCGTCCCCTGGAAAGCCTGCAACCCACGGGACAGGCTGGGGAGTCAAATGTTCCTTACAGGTAAGGAACAAATATCCAGGCTGGTCACTCCTGGATTCCTTAACTCAGAATGCTGAACCTCATTCAGGCATGTCTGCCATTCAGGGCAATTCTCAGGCTGGGCTTCAGGTGTTGCTACCAGGCACATTGACCCATACACTCATCCACCTAGAAGGCTGGCAATGGCAGAAGGAAGACCCAGGGCCCCTGCCTGCTGCGCCCAGCAGAGCATCAATGAGGAACACAACAGCAAAACCACAGAAGAGTTGTGTCCTCCACTCAACAAACACCCACAGGGGACTGACCCTTACCGGCACAGAGCCACCTGCACTCAGGTGAGCACACGGGGGTGAGGTGGAGACATGCTCTCAGGTGAGCACATGGGGGTGAGGTGGAGACCTGCACTCAGGTGAGCACACGGGGGTGAGATGGAGACGTGCTCTCAGGTGAGCACACGGGGGTGAGATGGAGACGTGCTCTCAGGTGAGCACATGGGGGTGAGGTGGAGACCTGCACTCAGGTGAGCACACGGAATCATATGACACATGTTTGTGGAGCCTCGATTGAAGGAGAGAATCACAGGGGCTGACCCAGGAACTCAGGACAGGGGGCAGTGGAGCACAGGCTGGAAGCCGGGATCTGAGAGTGGGCGTGTGCAGAGCTGGAATCGGGTTGTGGGTGAGATCTCTCTTTTGAGAACTTTTACATGGTATCATGGAAGAGCCTTCCCATGGAGGTGCCAAATTTGAGTGCTGCTTGAGGAGTCTTCACTCGGTTGAAACAGAGGGCATTCCCCGGCTGCAAGGGATCCAGCAGTTGAGGTTCCTGGAAGGTGGGCTGCATGGAGGAGTCAGGCCCCTGGGAAAGGTGACAGGCTGTAAGTTCAGGAAACTGGGGAAGCAGCCACCAGAGCTTCAGTTTTCTCCCTGCTGCAGAGCATGGAGAATCCGGGGGGCCTGGGCTAGTGGGACGAGGCATCTGTGGGACTAGCCGACCACGTGGAGTACCTCGGCTCCCTTTTCCATGCTGTTTCATTTCTCCACCGTCACAGCAGACACAGGACTATTGCAGACAGACACAGTGGAACAGAAAGAGCTTCTGGCACTGGAACCTGAGCACTGGAGAAGGGAACCAGGGTACTGCTCCCAAGATGCTATAGGGACTTTCAGCATCCTCTGGGGCAGCAATTAAAATAGGTTTTTGTTCTTGAAACCAGTTGACATTATATTGTTCAATAAATGTCTCTAAGGGGAATGGATAATGCCATCACCCTTCACCGTAGTCCTTCAGCCTCTGAGACTCATCAACACACGTTAGGCTCGAATGCCCAGGAAATGTGGGGGCTGTTCCATGCAGGTGGGTGGGTCCCCTGGAGCTACAGGTTTTGGGTGGTAAGACAGTCTAGGAGATAACATGGGATGGGAAGAGGGAGGCCAGTGGGCATCCCGGGGAGGGCTGAGCACATGCAGAGTCTTCTCCACATCTCCACGAAAACCTTCACCAGAACCTTGACCACCTCACCCCTGGCTCCTGGCAGCTGCTTAAGAGGCTAGGACAGAAAAATGGCTTCCTGTGTTAGTGTCAGCAAATGAGGAAGCAATGCACGAGGGTAGCTTTCCCCCCGAAATCACACATCCAGACAGGTGCGGCTGGACTGCAGCGTGCCAGAAAAGATTTTTAAACACCTGTGTGAAGTCCTGAGGACCTAGTGGAAGTGATGTGCTCAAATGTTAATGCCATTCATCTTTAATGAGAAGATGAAACTTCTCAACCTTATGAGCCTTTGGAATTAGAGAATACATTGGTTGATATCCTGTCATTTTCAAAACCAAGTAAGGAAAGACCGTGAAAACACCGAGTGTGATATCATCTGCTTGGCCCTGGCACCATCTGCAGCTGCTGCTAGTTAGTTAGTCGCAGTGTCACCGTCGTGATGGATGGCTCAATCATGCCATGCCAGCTGGCAAAGCACATTTAGGGATTCAGGCTGTGTACGTTAGATCAAAAAAATTATCAAGATAGATAGCATGATAGAAAGATGGAGGAGAGTTTTTGGTAAGCTCTTAAGAATTCTGTGTGTGCGTGTGTGTGTGGTGCTGGCATGTACAGGGAGGCGATGTGACACAGAGATTATTGTTGGAGTTAGAACCCCCCAGCCTTGTGTGACCACACAACTTTCACCGGTTCTAGCCCTCTCTCACTCTCTCTAATAAACCCAAGCCTCATGTTACTCATAGGAAATTTAGACAGGCTGACCCCTGGAATCTTCCTGAGTTTTGCAGAACCTCTAAAGGAAACTCTGAAATGCCGTCTGCAGAACACGCCTCCACCCCTTTCATCTTCATGACACTGCAACTTAACAAGAAAAATAATTAACTGGCCAGGAGCGGTGGCTCACACCTGTCATCTCAACACTTTGAGAGGCTGAGGAGGGTGGATCACTTGAAGTCAGGAGTTCAAGACCAGCCTGGCCAACATGGTGAAACCCCGTCTCTACTAAAAATAAAAAAATAAAAAAAAAATTACATGGTGGTGGGCACCTGTAATCCCAGCTACCCAGAGGCTGAGGCAGGATAATTGTTTGAATTTGGGAGGCAGAGGTTGCAGTGAGCCAAGATTGTGCCACTGCACTCCAGCCTGGATGACAGAGTGAGGCTCCATCTCAGAAAAAAAAAAAAAAAAGAAAAAGAAAAAAAAAAGAAAGAAAGAAAAAAGAAAAGGGGAAAAGAATTAAGTTCCAGATAGAGACTGAAATATAATCAAAGTGTTTGGTGATCACCAACTCTGTAGGAAGGCTTGGACAAACAGGCCCCAGGTCACAAATGTGAGGGCCTATCCATGACGCTGGAAGTTATTAGTAAGAGATATCTGCTTTCCAGAGCTGGTGACTTACCGATAAGTCATCGAGTGTGGACTGGAGGCCTCATCCAACATTCTGCAGACAGTTTTAAGCAGCTACCTCAGTAAGCCCTATTTGAGCATTGAGGACACTACGGTCAGTCAGGGAGGAAAGGAAGAAGGTCCAACCCTAAGGCATAAACCACTCTGCATTTTATATAATTTATCTTTGTCTGCATATATAATTTAGAATCTAAAGTTACATGATTACAACTGATAGAAGAAGTATGTTATTATTTATCATGTATATTGAATTTCTATAAACTGCTAGTGAGTTTTATGTCCTAGGGAAAAGCTGCTTATGGATCTGCTGTGCTGTGTTCATAAAAGTAAATTATATAAAAGACCCATTCCAATTCCAAAGGGTCTTGGCCTGTACTGTTGACTAAGCCTCGAAGCTTAGATATGTAAACCTCATGTCAAGATCAAGGAATCAGGCAATCCTTCAGTCAATAGCCTGAAGGGCTGTCTTTCTGGGAACTCTCACAGACGACTTGAGTTGGAGCAGGAACTTCAGCTTTCTCTCCGAAATTCCATTCCGCTTCTATTCTCACATCCCAAACAGCGAGCAATGTTCCACAGAAATAGTGACGGCAGAATGGTCTCGTAACCGCAGAGGAAGAGTGCGGCGCAAGCCTCTGTCACACGCATTCACACTTTACTAAGAGATTTAAAAAAACCCTATGTTTAAATATTGGCATTGAGCTTTGAAAGTCTTGATAGGAATGTGTCAGCTAAATGCAACATTAAGAATTTAGCTGATTTTTAAAATTTCTATTTTTTAACATGAAACACGATATAGGGAAAACTCCACATTCCTCAAAGTCTACATTTCTAAATTCTCTGCAATATGATACTTTCCTAAAAATAAAGTGGAAGTGAAAACGCAGACATAATACAGCTTGCAGACAAGTGTGGAAACACAGATGGCTGTCTGTCACACCCACTGGAGGAGCCAGCTCACACCAACGCCGCTGCTGGCTGACCCTCCACATCCACAGCGCGGGGTTGCCTCTTGAAAAAAAACCATTGAGTTTACATGTGTCCTTGTCTTTGGGAGTCACCAACCCTGATTTCAAGAAACAGATCCTCAGGAGGGCCAGCCCCGGTGACGCTCTGCCCAAGGGGCCGTGGAGATTCTGACGTGCGCCTACCGCCCAGAGGGTACCAATAGGCTCCCAGCCTTCTTTCCGTCACTTGTCCAGATATAAAACTAAAACAGAAAAGGGGAGGAGGAGGAGGAGGAAGAGGAGGAGGAGGAGGAGAAGGAGGAGGAGGAGGAGGAGAA